>VXBW01002446.1:2143194-2158561 GCA_013400375.1 Thinocorus orbignyianus
AAAAAAAAAAAAAAAAAAAAAAACCCAACAGAAAAAAAACTTAATACAGCCAGAGCTGAATTCCACTTTGCACCACTCCTTGCCCCACCTGCACTTGGGTATTTCTACCCCAGGGTAAGGGGCACTGCCAACCCAGTAAAACTCCTGCCTCACTCCAGGTATCACCTTCAGTGCAGGCTGGTGGAGGGCAGGAAAATTAACGACAGTTATGAGGAGCTGAACAATCCTATCGAGTGACATCTATAGTGAAAAAGTTGCTAAAGTTAACAAACTGTCAAGAGGGAACATTTTGTATTCCTTTATGTCACTAATTGAGGGGAAGGCCATTTGGAGTTATAATCACTTTGTCAACAAAGAGTAAAAAATATTATTGGTAAAGCAAGATGGAGGCAATGAGCATCTGCAAAGGCAGCCCCAGACAGTCTTACAGGGATCAAGCAAAGTCAAGAGCCACAGCAGGAAGACAACACTCGCAAAACAAAACTGTCATTACAGATGAGAAGGGGAAAATAGAACATTTTGAATGCTCCTTATAAGTTTAATATTAATCTGGAAACAGTGAATAGAAACAATTGTTTCTTGTCACTGTGGCAATTCCATGCATGAGCTTATGAATAATATTAAAAAGAAAAGACCTCTTTTAGAACATAAAAATACAGTCTCCATCACCAGTGATACAAAAAATATTTTCTGCTTTAGTAGATTATTCCACAGAATAGGCATTGTTTGAAATGCGATCATATCTTCTGAAGCTTATAAGCTACTTACAATGTACCATCCCCAAAATTCACCTTCCACATATGCCAGAGTGCAGCTAAATGAAAACAGTATTTGAACTCTTCAGTATTTTGTCCATTTATAAAATAAATGTTTTATTTATTAAACATAAGGACTCATATTTTTGCTGCTTCTCCTCCCACTTTCTTTTTAAAAGGAAACAATTTCTGCTATTTCAGATCATTACATATATTCCAGTGAGGGGCTGACATCAGTATATTATCACAGCCACGTTTTGATTATGAAATATTCTTAAGCCATAGAATCCCCAGAATGCCAACACGAGGCTTCCAAATTTGAAATGCTGTCCTCAATACATCACATATCTGATGTTTTCTGATTAACACAGTATTTATTCAGTGGTTGTCTACTTCATGGGAAAATATTAATACTATTTAGCACTGTATTGTTTGCCATTCAGTTGGGTTCCTCCTTCTCCACCTCTAGGTATGGCTCCCCATTCTCTCATTGTTTTGTTTCCCACAATAAACACCTTAGTACATACACTCCACTATACAGTCCAGCAATCCAGTCGAGTCCTGAACACCCTGTACAACAGCTTGGAGGAAAAGTCTTCTTTATGACCCATTTGTTCAACCCTACAGGCTCAGGCCTACTTTTCTCTTTCAACAGTGCAATATCAGCGTTGGACAGGTTAGATTAACAACCCTCCACAAGCAGGGTAGACACAGAAAAAGCACGTTCACCACATCAGAGGTGTGTCATGGCATCAAACAGAAGCTAATTTCAATAATTCCAATTATTTTACTCCTCTATTTACTTTCTAAAAATTTAAAAAGTACTTATGTATGTCATGCAAAAGAAAGAATACCCTACATACATCTGAACAGGCCATATGCTGCTCTTTTTCTCTGAACTAGGAATTGTACCAATCTAACAAGTGCTAATTCTTTACTCTGGAAAATTAATATTAATTACAGCAAATTATAAAAAAGGTAGTTGTAGAAACTTCAGGATAAGGTAGCAATTTAATCCTATTTTTGTTCAGGTATTCTCTGTAAGCATTCAATACCTTCTAAGAGTTTGTTGCCACCTAGAGAAAAAGTTCTGTTCACCTGCTGAACAATCCTACACCTACTTCCAGTACTACAGAGATTTATTCCATTCTTCTCAAGTGAGGCTTGCTTCTGCCTTATATACTGCACCAAGAAAAAGATCTACAGATGATACATTTTTTAAAACTGGGATGGGTTATTGGGTCACCACAAGCAGCAAACCATCTTGGAAAGGAGTAAATCAGTTTTTCAAGTCACATGACTCGTCCCCTTCAGAAGGACATAAAACTCATGCTGCTTCCACTGAGCCTTGTGTGGCAGCATTGATCATCCCACAAGAAAACTGCTGCTCTGTTGGACAGAAAAAAATTCTACAGGAGAGACTGGATTTCAAAATAGCTTTCATTAACAGACCCAACCTTTCATTGCTCTTAGCATCTGTCTATAAGCACCATTCCAAGCAGCACTTCAGAAAATAATCATATTTTAAAGGAGGGGAAGGAGACAGAGGGCAGACATCTAGAGCAACCTGCGCTATACAGCCAATAAGTCATAAAACAGAGCAGCATAAGCTTGGGCTTTAATTCCTTTTTCTTTCTGAACTAGCATCTAGCAATCAATATTTCTGAAATGTCAAACACAGACACCTCCACCCAATGAGTATCCAAAGACGAGAGAGTGAGATATCATGGGTGGAACAGCAAAACCCCAAAGGTGACCTTTCTAATACAAAGGAATACAGTTTGTTCCTCCCCCTGGGCTGGAAACAACCCTAGGTCTCAGCAGCATGGTCCATGGGTGTGCCAAGCAAACCAGCCAGCTCTGCACTCCATAGCAGGTCTTTGGTTAATGATAGCACTCCCCACTGGAGGAAGACAAGCCACAGCTTTCAGAGCACTTTGTGGGCTCACCTTCACCCCAGCTAGAGGCAACCACAATGCTCTGGCAGGAGGGGGACTGGGCCCAGCACACCAGAGTGCCCCTTTGAGAGAGCAGATCCTTCTTTCTCCTGACACAAAACCAAACGCAGTTCCGTTTAAGAGATGAGATACACATCCTCAGGTAGGATATCTCACCATTTCTGTGGCAATTTAAGTTAGCCGAGGAGGTTGTTCTTATACAGAAAAGTAGAGCTGGCTATTTCACTTGAAACTTCACTTAAAACAGAAAGTGTCACAGATGAGATGTCACAGAATGGATCTGCTATCAAAGTGTCAGAATACAACTGTAAAAAGCCTTTCAGTCAGGTTCAGATAGGAATACATAAGACACGTATTTTCATGCAAGTCTGCTTCAAAAAAGTTAATGAACAACATCCTTGTGTAATTTAACATAAGGGATTGATTACATTTGGCCATGCAACTCTCTTGCCGGACATCATTGTGCAAGGACAACAGAAATAAAAGATCCACAAGTATCTCTGCACATCCTTCATGAGCTCTGGCTTTTAAGTACCATGAAGCACCTGCAATTCGACTGACTAAGACAAACACGTACACCAGTGAGGTGGGGGGGGAGGGGAGGGGCATCGTACATTTGTATTTATATGAATACATATATATATATATACAATAAACTATGTGCATACACACACACACACAAATAATGTGTATTGGGGAACTACAGAAAGTTTTCTACTTCAGTATTTTTAAATACTTCCCCTGTGCATCCAGATTCCAGGTTTTGACCATTACCTATAAGCCTGAATTGCAGGAGGAGTTGATTAGATCTATGTCTATTTCATACCTTTTTCAAATTAGAGGGCAACAAAAATATTTTTAATTCTTTTATAGGGAAAAAATTCTCATAAAGCTAGCAAGGCCACTTTCATGGACAGACTAACTTTTAAATTTATGCCCACAATGGTAAGCTAGAGCCTCAATTTTGATCATAACTCTAAATTGTATTTATTATGAAAAAAAAAAAAAAAATCGATCTGTGCACTCTTACTATTCTTGCCAATGTTTGTTGTTTGGAGAACTGTTTATTTTTAAAACTATTTATTTATTTAAAATACATCTACTAGACTGCATGTACTCTTTGCAAACAAGCAGTACCAAAATACAAACAAAATTCAATCTCCAGGCAGGAGACAAGGAAAACAAGTTCTCAGGTTTTAGGAGTAGAGTCAAACTAGTGTACAACTTCTGCCTATTTTGTGGCAAGCAGCGAGCTACCAGGGTAAGAGACATACCTCAGCGATTAAGCAAGACCAGCTTTACTTTTAGTGTGACTATACAGAAGACCTGAGTTCAGATGCACACTCACACAATGGGCAGAAGAGGATTATGATTAAAAATCACCTTTTCTCATCAAATAGCTATATTTTCCTTCCATTTAGCAAGAAGGATGTTACAGAAAAACTCCACCTTGTGAATACTACCATTAACAGGCAGCAAGACACTTATTTTCATGTTTCATTCAGCTTTTTGACTAGAAATAAAAGGTTAGAATGTCAGCTTGTCCAAGTCATTATTTTAAAATAACAGCAGTATCCATAGTTCTCTCCATTTTGAAGCTCACCTTTTCCTCTACAACAAAATTTTTACAACCTTCATTGGTAAGGTTGCCTGTATACACCCAAAGAGACAAAGTGATGGTATCACGTACACTGGGAGAGGGAAGGAGAATTTTATAATACTTAAAATCACCAGTTTTGAACCAACACACTAATTCCTAATTAACCACCCTTCAACTTCTAGAAATATCTCTGAAGGTGTTCTTGAAAACAGGTGAATAAACATTTGGAAATAACACTCATTTTTTATAAGAATATTATTAATGGTGAAAGTGGCAACAGTGAACACAGACTAAAAATAATTGTGCAAGCAACTTTCTGCTTGATCTTTATATTGAGAAAGATAACAACTCCAAGCTGCTTTTTGTAGTCATGTGCCCTGGTTTTTAGCTTCTTCATTCCTCCTGTCATACTGGGTTTACAGCATCTGCCTGACAGGATGCAGAATTGCAAGTAAGTTATACTAAGTGTATCTGGTATCTTCTTTGCCCAAGATAGCACACTATTAAAGCAAAACTCTGTATAAAACACATAGAACTTGTACACATTTCCACAGAAATTTCTCCTGAAGAATTCAGTGAAGCAGTGCTAAAAGCCAGTTGGATGACAACCGCTATTTACCTACTCATCCGTTTGATACGGTTTTATCAAGCAGTTTCATCAGTAGAGTTACGACAGGGATAACTCTTGCAGTGCTTGGAAGGAGTGAACATAAATTCAGCTTTCATAGAACAGTACGACCATTTTGGATAGAGGGGAGCTCCGCAGGTCAATAGCTGAGGGCAGGGCTGATTTCAAATCCAGGTTACGCTGCTCAGATCTCAGTCCATTGCCCAGTCCAGTTTTTGACTCTCTATGCTCCACTTCTAATTTGTAGTTTATAGTTGTTTTCCTGCATCATTTTGTATTCTGCATTTCATGCCAAGGCTTTTATCAATGCACACTAAATACACCACACATCGAAAATACTTAGACTAAAAAAATTAAGGCAGCAATGTTTTTGATGACATATGCTGTCATCTTCTCCTCTTTGCACTAAATTCATTTGAACTACCGTAGAAGTGTTTATTACAGAAAACACTGCATTTTAAAGATTTTGAGTATGCGCATGAAAGTGATTACCAAACGAAATGTCGTGGAAAATGGCATTTGAAAGATATGATCTTTTGCAAAGCAGCATCCTATAAGGCACTTAAAAAGAGTATTACTAAAATCTTGGCAAATGTGCACTAAGACTGTCATTCTCCTGATGATGAAGACATAAAGAGAAATCATTCATTTTGTGAAATCAGTGTTGCATATGAATATGTGAAACCTCAAGCTATATAAAAATCATCTTTGCAAAAATAGAGAGTAATAGCTTATTTGACTGTAAATAAGTTGCCTTGTCACTTCTACCTTTCATTTTGCAATCAATTTGTATTTGCAACAATCTAGCGTTACCAATGAATTAAGAACCAGTCCACTTTACAAAATCATAATTACCCTTTAAATTTTGAAGAAAATAATGCACCACTGTAAATTAAGTGGAATTTTTAATTTCTACAGATCAATACAGTGTGTAGACATAGGATTTTGGCACTTAAAAATACTTCCAGTGAAAGTGAATGGGAAATATTTTACTCACAACATGATGTTCCTTTCAAAATTAGCTAGTGAGACAATGTTAGTAGAAATCAAAACTAGCAGCAATTAACTTAGCTATATTGTACACACAACTAAGAAACTCATACTATTTGAAAAATATTATATAGTAAAGCTTTATTGGCTCTTTGAAAGAATTAAAGGAAAATCTACAAATATTCATCTATAAAATGCTTAACTTTTTTCCCAACAAATCTGCCTAAAGAAATGCAAGGTTTAAGTAGAAATTTATTCTTATGAAATTATCTAATGTAACCTGCAATAAAATATGACTGTGATCTGGTTCTATATCATGCTACAAACTAGAAGCCTTAGAATGAGAGCCTTCAGTGGATCAAATCTTCTGAGGTATAAATATAGTAAGTAATTTGCATGCAGCATCACAAATATAGTACCAGAAATGAGTTCCTGAATTAATTACAAGCTAAGTAATATACAAGAGACTGTAAGAAGGAATCAGCTGAAGGCAACATGAATGAGTCAAGCAATGTGCTATGTCTCTTATTAGTTCCCATCCTTTCACAGAGGATTTCTAGTGTGTTTCACTGCTGTCCAAGTGCTCAAGTCTCTCGAGTGAGCGAAAGGAGAGACAGCTGCTCAAGGCTTTTTCCAAAAAAATACAAATCCATCCTCTCCCTTCAACAGCACCATGAAGGAGACTGTCAGCTTCCACCATGGTCCTAGTTAAGGCTGGTTCACTGATAGGGAACAAGCCAAGGGAAGGCAGCTCGCTTCACATACCGCCTCCATCTACTTGAACCTCGCAGGCAGACCAGCAGTAATTTCCATCCACTACAAACTCCAGTAATTGCAACGACATCACAAGAAAACTACAAATACTAAAATATCACCTTAAATGATTAGAAGAGATTCCATCCAAATGCTTATTTTCTTTCTGTTCATATAGATGAAATATACACTTAAGAGGGCAAAATGAATTAACTTCATGTTCTTTGCCAGTTATTAACTTTTTATTTTAGATAAAGAAGTGAAGACATTTTAATTAAAAAAATAAAATAAAATACAGGCAGCAAGAATTTCCAAGAAAATAAGTCTGGCAAGTCTACTTTAATGAATTAATAGTTATATTGTCCATTATACCAGCAGACATCTTCATTTTCCTCTCAATTCCTTCAAATTAAAGAGAAGTTCTAAATCAAATATCAGATGTGGATTAGTTAAAAAGAAGGTTTACACAGACATGAATTCCCTCCTGTCACGTCAGGAGTTTGGGTTTTTTTCCTTGACAAGGCTGATCAATATTGCCCCCCAGAAAATAGTTTTCAGAAAATGTAAAATATTCTACAACGTGGAAAATCCCTGTCCTCACATATTTCTTTTCTAAAAACATGTATTTGCCCCTTTTCCCACATGATATTTACAGCATTGTTTCACAATGCTAACACACACACACACAATCAGCTTCCTAATGAAAATCAAAACAAATGAGACTAAGATCCAAACTAGCCCTTGGAGAGTTTCGATTAATACACCATCCATTAGGCATCTGTTTCATTACACGATGCCGACCTCTAGATTATAGCAGCATTAATAACTGTCCACAGACTGAAACATTTACATGAGTTTCTATAATGAAACCACTATGCACAGTGCAACCCTTGGTGATTCATTTGGCCTTTACCATCACATAAAAGTAAATTCAATTTGGCAAAAGATCTAGATTTGAATAAACATCCCAATCTATCACCGACGACTTAAAATCCTCGGCACTTCCTACTCAGTATTATTTCAATTTAGATGCATCAAAAGTAACACAAGAGAGGGTTTTTTTTTTAATTCTCATTTTACTAACACCAACTCACAGGCAGCCAACGCTTTGACTTCTTTGGGAAATTAAGTGGTTTTTTATTAAAAAAATCATAGATTTGGGGTATAATAAGGTAGTCAAAAAGTCTTATTTGGTCAAGAGAGCACTTGAGTACTTCTGGTTCATCAAGACTTGTTGATCAGGTCAGCTCCAGCTGCCATGTGCTCACTGTGGAAGAGGATGGTACCCTGAGGAGGTCACAGGAGAAGGCTCAACACAGAACAAAATAACACAGCATCCTTCCAGGAGCAAACATGACATGCCTACTGCTTTCCTCTCCAGCACACACAGGCTTGGATGGTGGACGTTAGTGACTAACACAGGGTTTACACTCAGTCCTCAGTGTCCCATATTGCTCACAGATGTGACCAGAGATACAGTAATCTGGCCTGATAGGGGCATATAGGAAGCCCACCCCAAAGCAGTCATCTTGTTACTAGCAAGCCCAACTATTCCCTTATGAGAAGGCTCATTCTCACAGAAATTGCTGTCAGCTTCAAATAAAGGCAAGCACTGTTGACCTCAGGAAGACAGCTGAGGAGGCAACTACCACAGCAAAGAACTTCCAGTTGCACTGCCTGCACTTGTATTTATTCTCTTCTTAAGTAATCTTTTGAGTCAAAGTCTACTTTTCACGACCTTAAGAAGCTCAGCAACAGTTTTGCTAGAGAAAAATCAGTAATTGTAACAAACACCTCTTTAACCAATGAAAGTACACCTCTTGTTCAAAAAGCAACTGCATATTTAGTTTCCACCATTAACTCATCAAAGACATGTGTCTCTTCCCCCTTTGCAGTCAGTAACTGATTTTCTACAATCTATAGTTTCCATACTAGAAAAAAAGATGATCAATTATTCAGATCAAGATTTTTCGAAATCATTGTTAGTAATAAGTGAAAATTCATTCTATTTATCAAATATTTCAAAGATCTTTCTGAAAAGGGAAGAACCCCACCAACACTAAGGAAGCAGACCAGAAGACAGTAGCCACAATATTTCCATGGAATAAGTCTTTCAAAAATAAGGGCTGATAGGTAGTCAGCTCTGTTAAGTACAGTGCAGCAGAGAGGAAAATACACAGATAAATTAATGATCATACAAGGCTTTCTTTGCTTTTAAACTCAGCCAGCCACCCAGAGTATCTTTTCATACATACAAACCCTTGACATACCTTCACAATAGCCTTACAATAGAGGACGCTTTCTATATAAGCCCACATTTCTATATAAGCCCACATTTCTATATAAGCCCATATAAGCCAAGAGAGGTTGACTTTACCAAAATCACACAAAAGCATCCCAAGAGACATATTGTTTTGACTCAATTATATGTGATCACTCAGTAAAGGCATGGTTTTGTTATTCCCCCTGAAGCAGACGGTCTTTTACTCACTGGTCCTGTACAGAGTCTGCAATGAAATTAGAGAAAATCTCTAGAGGGGCTAAGAGCCTATTTATAATGACTGTCACAGTCTAGCAGGGATGATTAATTTCAGCTGAAGTCATTTAATAATTTGGAAGTCTTTAGTGCAAGATATGCAATTTCTTATAGCAGTAATTAAGCATTCAACTCCTTTTTTGTTGTGTCTATGTGACTCCCTTGCACAGTTTGAAGGACAAAACTCTGTTTCGCTGCCAGCCAGAAGTACTTTTATCACTGTACCTGGACTGGTAACATTAATATTCTTCTTGCTACATGCAGCAAGTGAACTGTGTGCTGGAGCTGTAGGTGCTTAATTCCTCCAGGTGTATCTTTGCTGGATTAAGTGTCCCAGTGCACTAAGTGCCTACTGCATTAGAGGAACTTGTGGAAGCTGATGTGAAGTTGCACTAGGTACACTAGAAGAGCACTATTTATCATATTTCTGGTAATTTCGTAATAGAGGTATTTTTAGTTTATAAAATCCATGTCTCTTTAAGGAAAAGGACAGATAAAATATGGCAAGATGTATAATTATGAGGAGCATATATATGTTTCAAAGTAAATATGAAATCAAGCTATTCATGAACTCCCACATTTCATTTGATTTCACAACTTTTTTTTTTTTTTTATGCTGCTTATACATGCATTGACAAAATCTGGCTATTACATTAAGCTTAAATTAGAATATTTCATGTTATCACTTAATATATTTCACACATTCATATTGCAGCAAAAGATTAATTGTACCCTGGTTTCTCCAAGATTAATGCAACAGAATTTTGTGTTTTCTTAATTGGTTTCACATCACCACAGAACCTAGACTTCAAAAATACATCAAATGCTGTACTCTTTCTTAGAAGAGGTTGTGTAAAGTGACAATATTTCACCCTACAAAAATACTTATTTGATTTAAAACTAATTTGCAGAATATTTACAAATTAATAAAGAACTTACTGGCATGAAATCTCTTTTCTGTTGATAGTTTGACAACTTGACAGCCTTTTTTCATAACTTTTCTCCCACCACTGGTCCTGAGAAACCCAGTAGCAGCAAAAGGGTAAGATTCTGCTACAAGTAACTAAGCAAACATAAGCCAGGAGTTTGCATGCTCACATTCAAAGTCAGAATCAGATTTTCAACAGGTGAAATAAAAGCACACATGGTATCAGTCTCTACTCTTCACTGGAAACATCCATTAGAACTTCAGCCTCACATGCGTTCCTTTGGTTGGCCTTCAAGCTCTTGAGGCAGATGGATCAGTCAATCATCTTTATTCAGTAAGGGCAAATTTTTGGTAGGAATTTTTGTTTGTTTTAAAAAAAAAAAATCTATAAAAAAGCCCATACACCAAACATGCTCACATCAGTAATGTTTTTATGACTACTTTGGCCTGTTTACAACACTACATATAAACAAGGATTTGTAAGGCAAGTTGCTTTTTCTCCCACTTAGTAACCCTTCTCTGCATTACTTCTAGTACAACTATTTTTGTTTAACACAGAACATCAAAATTACTTCTAGAACAACAGATTAAGTCACACTTAATTTTAACTCATTGATTCACCTCAATAGTGCAGTTCTCTTTGCTGCATCACGTTGGTGACTTACCAATGCTTAATCAGCTAAAACATTCTGATCATCTTCATTTGACATCTCCAGTTCAACTATCCAGTTTACAGCATAAGTTACTATTGATCCTCCAGTACACAAAACTTGCACTATGTAATTAAATGCCAACACACTGTCCCAGTCTTCAACTCATCTAGTTTTTTTATGGATAACTTTCCAAGTCTTCTTTGCACTCATAACACCTTACCATTGTATCATCAACAAACTTAATCAGTGGACATCTTTTCACACCATGTTCTGAATTAAAATATTTTCTCATATTGTCCCAGTACTGTCCCCTGGATGAACCTCCCAAATTACCATCAACAACTCAAAGAACTTCCTTTTTGGCCAAACTACTCATAATTAAAGTTTGATTCATATCTTACTACTTTAAGGTACTTTATTGCTCTAAAACAATGAATGGGTGTTAGCAGTGTCTTATGGTACTATTTTCATTTCTGTATTAAGTCTACGTGGGTCAAAAACTATCACATTCCCCAAGTTTAAATCCTGCCTTCTTTTTCCTTTTATTTTCTTTCTTTAAAAAGTCTGCATGATGAAGTCTGTAATACCACAGAATGGCCATAAATATATTTGGGCTAGAACAAAAAGATTTACACTGAAAGTCTAAAACAACAGCCTATTTATTTCACTGATGGAAACACAAATAATCATCAAAGGGCAATCCAGAACAATTAAGTTAGGCCCCTAAATACTGAATATGAATTATCCTCTGCTGGCACTTGCTCCTTTCCATTAACAACATAAGAGAGATGAGGTTTAGACAGCAGTCAGGTTTCTAAACGTAACAAGAATGAGATTCTAGCATAATCTTCTGTTGCTACTGCTTCTGGTGGAAGCAGCAGGAAGAAACTGAGCAAACTGGGTTAGAAAAGTGATGCTATTTCATAGCTATATGCACAAATCTCAATAAAATATTCATATTTAAATAAGGTATCAGAATTGGGGAAGTTTTTCTTTTGTGATGCAGAATCTCTAACTTCAGTCTACAGTTAATGTGACATTAAAACTGTTGCTGTGTTTCATCATGAAGCCAAAACAAAACTGACTGTTTAATGTGGTAGCACCTGCCAGAGTAAAATTTCTATTTAGATTATCTACTTAATTTGCATTGTACATTTCCTGTGCACTATCTTAGCCAAACACTAAACTGCTGTCATTTAGAAGAATGAGTTTAAAAACCTACATTCTCCGTGCACCGAACAGTAATGGGAAGATTATCAGAAGAATTTTTGTTCATTAAAAATGAGTTCCTGGGTCTGAACTAACCAGACAAGGAAAATAATAGCTAGAAAATTCCCACAGTGGCAGTCATTGCTTTGCTTCTCTCAGAGGAGCCAGTAGATATCTTACTGGAAACAGGGAAGATAGGGAATGCAATCTGTATAAGGCTAAATTACACCTAAGAGAGCACTGGTATTTCCACAACTTAGTTTTAAATATCCCTTTTACCAGCCACAATTTCAGTTTTGATTTCCAGCAATTCAAAGAAAGAGGTTATTCTATCGGGTTGCAAATGTCAAGTACTACTAAAGATTCAAAACCCACGAGTCAAACATAAAAGTTTAATAGTCTTCTGTTTCGAGGGCTTTTAGGATGCACTTTGTTCCCTTTATCATTTTTCTCCTTAACACTTTTTAAATAAAAAAAACCCCGAGATTATCACCTAATAACATGCTCCCAGAGGAAAAGTGCAAATGTTCTGAAACTCACGATGGTGCTGGCAGAACTGAGCTCAGCAGTAACCCAATTAGGAAGGGATTAACTGAAAGTATCTGTGCGTGCACACATCCACACATTCTCCCCTTCCCTCTGTGCCAAACAGTCCTCTGAGACCTACAGACACTGGGCTGACTTCCACCTAGCAATTGAGGGCTTAGAAATTTCTTAGCTTGATACAGTGTAGAGGGACTGGAAAAAGATACAAACAAACAAAACCCCAGTTGAAGCAAACAACTGAGCAAGTTCAAAGAAGCTCTGTTAGCTTTTCTGTTTAACTTCATTTAAGAGTATAAATCCCAGTGTAAGGACCCACAAATGGGGCAGTTCTAGCAAGTGAACAATTCGTTATTTAGCTGTATGTGCCTGTGCAAGTGTTTTATACAGCTATGCTGTAAATGCACTTCTAGGTCCTTGCAATTCCTTTTTCTCCTTCCTTTCTGACTCATGAACTGTTTTTCGGGTGGTTAGCTCACAGATGTCAATATAAACACCTTTTATCTTCAGAGGACAAAAACAACTTCCTAGCCTAATGAACAGCAAAAAAGCTGAAATCTAAGAGACTTCAATTTGGCCAATTACTATTTCAAGAAAGAAAGTGGTTTTGAACAGAAACCATAACTTGCATTTTCAGAGGATCAAAATAGGACATTCTGACAATAATGTTATACTATCAATCAAAACTAATTAGAACAAACAATGGGAAACCTGAAAAGGTCAACCGGAGACTTAAAGGAGTAAACAATGACTCAGCCTCTCCACTGGGAAGGAAACTGCTTTTACTTCTGTTTCTGAATAAAGGCAGAACAGGTGAAGGGACGGAGCAGATGAAGGGACGGAGCAGGTGAAGGGACGCTTCTGGCCATGATTCAAGGTAAAGAGCAGGATACACGGCTAAGAATGTAACTTCAGAGAAGCTGCAAGGGGTCAAACTAAAGAGCGCAAGACAGTGTGCAATAGCAGGAATCCTTCCTCCGACACAGCCCCCAGTCTCCAACTATTACTGAGCCAGGGGGCTTCATGGATCAGGCACTAGCCAAACATTATGTTTTATAAGCCCGAAGGACTACTTTTTATGCCATGATTTTGTCCAAACACTTTAAGTTCTTTTTTACATTTGGCCACTATATCGTCTTGCAGAAATGAGTTCTACAATTTAATTATCTGTCATATGATAAGGTGCTTCCTTTTATTTAATAACTTGCTGCCTCATTAGTTACCTCCTCATTCTCGTATTAGGAGACATAAGGAACAAATCATTCCCTCTTCATCTTCTCCCGCTATTCAGAGTTTAGAGACTTCAGTGAGATAAGTAAGGGCACATGGTTTTCCAAATTGAGAATCATAATTTATTTACTGTCATCCCATTCAGAAGCCATCCAGGACACCTGATTGCTCTGCTTGCCTTTCTCAGTACATTTTGTAGTTGAACTATATCCTTCTGAGGATAAGATTAAAAAAAAAAAAACCAAACAAAACACAACATCCAGTAATAAGAATTACCCAGGGCCAGGGCATGCAGTAGCATAAATAATGCTCAATGCTTTCCATTTTGTTCTCTCATCATTAGAAACTATTAATTGCTTTAAATTACTGAAATTTTCTTTGTTCTGCTTTGTTTAGACAACTTGGTATCTGACTCAACACTAAACTCAAACCCAGAATTACCCTGAACATCTTTTTTCCAAGTGTAGCCAATTAAGAATCAATTACTGTTCATGTATAATTGGAACTGTTTCTTCTGACAGTTTTTCATATGCCATTTTAATCACCTGAGAAAGCGTTACAACTCTTCACAGTCCGTTTTAGTTTTGCTGTCTTTAACGCATGTGTGCCAGAACACATTGACATCCCACTATTCATCCTCTGTTCACAAATCATTAACTTAGAGATTCAACGGTAGAAGTTCATCTAGAAATCTATTGCAAAAAAAGATTTCTTCTTATTCCATGAAAGCTTGAAGGGGTTTGGTGTTGTTTTTTAACTAAAAAGAAAAATAATCTACACAGTGGTTTCTCCTCCCCCCACTTTTTTTTTTTTTTTTTTTTTTTTAGGGTCTCATTCTATATAGTGGTTTTCTGATTCTTTAAAGAACTCAGATATTTTTGTTGTGGCATGGCATCTTTTCAAAAGCTTACAATTGTTTCTCAATAAACAATAGTTATTTAATATCTAGAAAATCTGTTCTTTTCTGTGGTTATCAGCAGTATATTTAGTACAAAAACTGGATTTGCTGGTCTGTAATTTCCAGGACACTGGAGTAATTTATTTATTTTTAAAGCTGTCATAACATTTGCCACCTCTCCGTATTTGGATACGCAGACCAGGGAAGGAAAAGTGTTGTGCATCATAGACACAGGCCAGCAATGCATGATTTATATGAGAATTCTTGGGTAGATACTTAATTATAGTAGTCTGGTAACTACACATTTTAATATGTAGTACCCACTAAAACTGCTTCTGTTCAGAGTTGAGTTTGAGAGAGCCCCTCAGCCTTGCTCAGAATGAAGAAAAGCTTTAATGGAGAATTTTTATTTGCCGGTGTCAAATTTGAGGGGAGATAAGGGTCACCTGAAATTAAACAGAACCAGTCCATATGACACCGTGGTGCTTACAAAATAAAAACTCAGACTGAATTCATTAGAAAGGAAGAAGCATCTGTAACATCACGGATTACCACCCCTTCTGCTTGTCTACATTGACCCGTTTACTCCGGAACACCACTACCAGCGGCTGCAAGACAACTGTGCCACAGGTACCAAAATCCTGCTCCCCAGTCACCCCAACCAGCTGTGTTCTTGCATTCTTGGA
>VXBW01002446.1:2163807-2238553 GCA_013400375.1 Thinocorus orbignyianus
GGAACAAAACCAGAGATAAAATTGAAAGAGTTTTGGGTTTACTTACAGAAAAAGACAGGAGCTAAAAAACACACACACACAAAAAAACCCACACCTAAACAAACCCAAACTACTAAACTACTTTGATGCAACAAAAATGAAGACATAAACTGCATGGGTATATTTTAAAGGCAAAGGTTTTACTTTTATAGTAATTGCATTACCCTAAATTTTAAGAAGTTGTTTATTCCCCAAGTGTCTCTGAACTCGATATTTAACTGACCAGGGCTGGAAGTAATTACTTCTACAGGCTTTGAGGGAGATAAATAAAATGCATTAATTTCTAGCACAGCATAATTCCTTTGTACACGCAGCATTTGGAATTATTTGGAAAATGGATAATAGCCTGTAATTTACTGAGAGATTATTCTTCAAATAAAATGAGCAAAAAGTAGCAGTGCCACGTGAGGATACAAGACGTAGGATACTCACAATGGGACTAAGAAAGCCAGATACTGATATGTATAATTTGTGTTCTCAAGCACAAAAAGCATGAGACCCATATTCCATAACAAATAGTATTTGATAAGACTTGTGTTGATTCTCTTAATAAGTTGTATAGTTTAGATGGCTACTTCTTTTGTATTTTATAGTTGCCACAGAGGTCAAAGCTGTAGTTAAAAGCTGTTTCACTAACACTATGCAGAGCAATCACCTTATTTTCACCCAGAAGCACTAGAAACAATGATCTCATTATCCTCTCAGTTATCTGTCACTATACCATGACAGTTTTAAAACCGTATTGTTCCATCCCTCTAGGCTATTTATGAAGTTTATGTAATTCCTCGTCAGCTGCTAGGAAACAATCCTACATCAGCTTCTTTCTTGTCTTAGTTGCGATACCTCTTCTTTTCTGGCCATCCCATTTCAACTCAACCTAATCAATATCCCTGGCAAAAAAAAAGTTTCTTTCTTCTAGTGCTCAAACTAACATGCCCATTGAATGTCTCAACTTTTTTTTTTTTTTCAAAGCACTTCCACGTACTCTTTGCAGACTCTCTTCTACCTCCAATTTGCACTTTATACCTACCTGCCACACAGATACCTCAGTACAAGTCCTATTCCGCTGCACTAAGCTTTCCTGCTTACAACTTCTTGCTTTCTACTACTAGCATCACATATTTTTGTTCTTCTGCTAAGATTTTTTTTTTAAATCTGCCAACAATGCATTTCCAGCCTAGTGAAAAATTACACTGCTTGTTTAAAACCCATTCTCTCTCATCAGGTTCTACTACATTTATCACTCGCTTTGATTAAGACTGCAAGCTCTTCAGGTTTTAATTTCTACTTCTATGGAGTGCCATGCTTATCATGCACTATAAATGCTACATAAGGATAATTAAAAACATTAATCTACTGCCAACAAAAACCTGCAACTGGATTAAAGTAGATTAATTTGTTCTAAACATCACAGTCTGTTGACTTCATGGAAAATAATATCTAGGATGCCTGCTGTATTTCTAGATTGATTTGTTTTGTTTTCTCCTCATCCCACAGATTAACTCTTATATTTTAGTACTCTGTTCTTTTCTGTAAAGAATCGACATTTACAAGAACTCAATTTTATGATAGATTAGCTTTTCCAACAGATTAAGCAATACATCTTCAGCTACAGTGAACTGTATCACCTTCCACAGGTATGTGGTGGTACAAGACAAAATACACAAGGATCTTTTGGTACAGCTGCCCAGCATTAAAAATACATCCCCATGCAGATATTAGTCACAAGTGTCTTCAAATACAACAGTGCCATTAACATTCTTGAGCAGATAAATATTTGCTAGTGTGTGTTTCAAAAGCCTTTTTTAAACACTAATGAAACGAATGGGGGGGAAAAAACAACCCACAAAGAAACAAAAAACAATCCTGCAGAAACTCCAAGTATTGTGTTTTGTAACATAGGGCTTAAAATAAAAGATTGTCAGCAGCCTTTTTATCAGCTGATTTGTAAAGACAAGAAACTCAAAGTGGCCAACGCTGGATCCACACAGAGAGAATGACAAGAAAGAGGGCACCTACATGATCATTTCGTGATCCAGATCTCTGGGATGGTATGAAAGACAGACAGGATTCTTCTAACAGTTTCATGTCAAAGCAAGCTCAAGTAGCAGCAGTAGTTGTGGGGTAGTCCAGCAGAGCAATGAATCAAGAAAGAAACAGTGGCAAAATAACTCAAATTCATCTTTTCTACTACATTAATAAAAGATGTAGAAAAAATCTACCTGAATGCTAACAGCTCCTTACCTTCAACAGCAATTAGGAGAAGCAATCTGGCAGTTAAAACAGCTGCTATCCAAACCCAAAATCAATAGATGCAATTTAGCAATCTGGGAACAGATTTGGCAACATCTCCTTTTTAAAAATTTAATACCACTGCACTGAAATCAAACAGGATTTTGAAGACATCTCTGTCACTGAAAACTTCTAGAAACAGAGAAGCCACTAAAGCTGTATGGAGGCTCTAACAAAAACAAACCCATTGGCTGAGAGCCAATAACTTTATTTAATTTTTTTTTTTTAACACTGACATGTAACAGAGAGTATAAACCTGACAAGACCAAAAGTAATTCTTACTTCCTTGAAAGAGACCAGCACAGGTAGACTGATGTTACCTGTTCCGCAACACCACAATCTACACCGCTTAAGAGATGCAAGTGCTGAATCTAGTCTTGCACATTTTGGGCACCATCAAAGTACATATTATGTCATTTAGATATAGCTGTTGCCCTTAATTATTGTCTCCATGCTTACCTGTCTTAGAACAGACAGAACTTAATTGTAGATGTTGTTTTCAAGTTCAAAAAACACTACGCGAGAAAGGGCCAAAGATCAACTTGCTTATCTGACAGCTACAAACTTTCAATCAAAAATGAGGGCAATCATCAAAACCTGACATTTATGTCAAGAAAGACTCAGAGATGACAATTCAGAATAACTACTCTTTTACTTGGGTCACTGCAACAAAAATACTTCCTGAAGAGCTCTGTATTAAAAAGAAAAAGAAATATTGTTTCCTGATAAAATTCTAGGAGATTATTTTAAAGGCAATATTTAAAACTTTTATACTGTTCATACAGTATAGAAAGAGGCAAAGAAATCAAATCTTACTATTTAGTTAGTGATTTAACTTATGATAAAACAAAGAAGCAACTAAATTTCAATTGGAAGCTGGCATATTCTCAATCAATGTTTCATTAACCCCTACTGACACAACGGATGTTTTCTCCATTCACTTCATGAAGCCAATGCTGTGATTCAATTGATTATTGGACTGGTTTATAAATTTGATTTCTAATAGTGGGAAAAAAACGCCAACTATTTTTTTATTCCCAGAAGTATCATTCACTTAATAAAGCCCTCCAGGCAGAAACTGTCTTCTTACTCACATAAAGCCACTAGCACATAGTTGCTAAAGTCTAAGTATTTACCTGAAAAAATAGATATGCGAATTATAAGGCATGTATTTTAAGTCTTACAAGTACCTCCATTTCCTTTAGAGAAGTTTGGTAGAGGAGAGTTTCCTTGTGAAACACAGAAATAACATGCTTTTACAAGCTGCTATACTAACAAATTAGCTTTTATCATAAGAAGTAAAATTTGAACATGGGGGATGAAGGAGGCTACCATGTCTACCTCTTCGCAAGCCATTAGAGCATCACACATCTCAGTGCCCGACCACATCCTCACAGCCGAAGTGATGCTGAACAGCTCTAGGGATCAAGACTTGCTGACACAACTTTCCTGCTTGGTAGGCAGAGTCACAACACCTACAAGAGTCAATTTCCCCGCCCCACCTTCACGAGTCTTGTAACAGCCTATTTTTAATTCTGATACAGTTCACAGCTTATGACAAACATAAATAAGTACTACTCATTAAAGACAAAACAAGATGCTCTCGTGGATAACTTCAGAAAACTAAAAGCATTCAATAACAAGCATGAAAAAAATTATTTTCCCATCTAACCAGACAGAAAATAATGGCAAATTTCACATCATGCTTTTACAAACTAAATACAACATGAAATGTTCACTCCTGCCCTCCTTCATCATGCGGTGACTCCTACACAACTTGAAATCCACAGCAATACATTAAAAATGTTACACTATTAGGATATAAAAAGCAAACACAGAGGAGAAGTATAAAAATTCCATCTTTTCAGTCCACAACACAGTTAATTAAGACTAAATTAAAATACAGGATGAAATCATTACATATTTAATGCCCATGACAACTAAGTAAACACTTGCTTCAGGAGCCCTTTGACTGCTGTGATCCTAAAATAATCTAAAAAGATTCTGACCCAAGATTCTTTCCTTCCTTTTTTTTTTAATTTAATATTGCAGAAAACTTTTGCTTTCAAACATCATGAACATAGCCAAAAATAAGTGTATTTAAATAGCAAAACCAGAGTTCAGTAACTCTTCAGAATTGTTTACTCATTGTGTACAGTTACACCTTGAATACAGAATAAAGGGGCTTTGAGTTATGCATTGCATAACCTTTCTTCTGTTCATCACTGTTCTATCTTATTAAACTAAGCTTTGTATAAAGACAAATGCTGCGTGACTATGTATTCCTTAAAAGAGAAGAAAATAATTTGGCCTAAACTGCAATTTTATCGAAATTTTAACAAAAATAGTTTCTATCAAAAATCTTTCTGTTTAGTATCTATTTTCATTCAACAGAACTGCCGCTATCACTATTTCATGACTTACAGGAAATTCCTAGAAATCCCTGCATTTTTCAGTGATGATTGTCAGCTCTATCGGGGCTGGTAGATCATTTACAATGGAATAACCGCTACCTAACTCCTGCACTTTTGCAGGTAAACTGTCACATATGAAACTCAGACAACAGCCCAAGTAGTGAGTCTTCTGATTTCATCAAGTCTGATCATGCTGAAATGTCTACAAGAAAGGTCTTAGAAAAAGAGAAACCTGCTTACACAAGCCAGAAGAAGTGAGCCAGAAAAAAGCATGGAAAATTGAGAATCTAAATGCGTGTGTGTTAGAAATGCATATACTGTACAATCACATGTAAGTATTTATGTCACACATTGATAGGAATTGGAGATCTATAGTTCTAAATGAGAAAACAGTTATTTTCATATGTAAAATATGAAAAGTTTTCAATATTTAAACATTACCTATACCTTTGCTGGGTGGTTTTGTTTTGGTGAGGATTTGGAAGAGGGGAGATTTAGATTAGACATTAGGAAGAAGTTCTTTACTGTGAGGGTGGTGAGGCACTGGAACAGGATGCCCAGGGAAGTTCTTGATGCCCCATCCCTGGAAGTGTTTAAGGCCAGGTTGGATGGGGCTTCAAGCAACCTGCTCTAGGGAGAGGTGTCCCTGCCCATGGCAGGGGGGTTGGAACTTGATGATCTTTAAGGTCTCTTCCAACTCTAACCATTCTATGATTCTATGATTTTTGGCAAACAATTTAATCCACAGCAGTATCACAGCTCTGCTTGGATTTTAAACCACCATGTTTCTTGGTACAGTAGGAACTAGAACTCTAACAGGTGTAAACATGACAGACAGCATTTTGGCAAGCCCTGGCCCACTCCATCTTAGTAAAAAGCGCTGCTTCATTACAGCTAAAATTTATAGAAGGGGAGGGAAAGGAGGCAAAGTTAGTTTAGATTAATGGTTGTAAGTAACTTGTTTATTTGTTTTGGGAAAGCTTTTCATTTATGGAACAACTCAACCCTAACTTCTGAAAGTCTTGAATAATTTATTATTCTTTATTGAAGCTATAAAAATATAAATCTCCATCCCAAGGGAGACAGAATGATTATAAAAAAGGCAAATTTCATTAATCAGATGTTAAACAGTGACCTCCAGTGACATCTCAAACAGAAGTAACCTACATCTGTTTGGACACTAAACACCCCATGCATTTATTATATAGCTGATTTCAAATACTCGTGCTTAAGACTTGGTTTTCTTCTTAATTTTATTTTCAACAAGTTCTGACATAATTACTAATGATAAATACTGTTCTTTGAAACCAACGAAACAATAAATTTAGTATATAAACTATGGAAATTAAATTGAGAAGAGAACAAAATAGGTATTAAGCTTTTCATATTGGATTGTTACTGCTGCATGCTGAGCTTCTTAGTCATGCATTCACAGATGAAAGTTTAAATCAACAGCAGATGCCAAAAATTCAACAAGGTAAACTAGTAAGATAGGCAGAAAATTATGACCACCTCAAGTTGGAAAAAAACCCCTCAGTGTCTCTGGTGTCTGGTAAATGTCATCTCCCATTGAGAATAAAGAAAACACAAATGAGCGTGCTACAAATGGTTACACGACTATGTGGGAGGGAAAGCATAGAAAATGAAAGCACAAAATCACTGTCTTAAACCTAGCCAGGCACTAAGCATCCACCCACCACCTAAAAAAAAAAAAAAAAGAGGAGACAGACACTACAGACAGACATGGGAAAGGAATGAAGGAATGCCAACAGAAGGGATCTGAGAGGCTTTTGTGGTGCGTTCAACTCCATGGTTTAAGCCCAAGACTTTAGAAAGCATGAGCAGTTTCCTCTGATTAATCACTTACGTTATCCTCGCACCCAGGAGCTCTGTAGCCAGGAATATCAACAAGCTGAGGACTGCACAAGCACACATCAAAGCGAGCACAGAGGCGACAGCCCCAGCAGAAAGTAAAACACAGGTCCGGACAACTCGGGGAGTGAGACAGACCACCAGGACAAGTCAGGACGAGAGGTGGCAGTAACTAGAAGCCAACGTATTTTTGCAGAATAAGCTTTTCCAAGGTATTATAGTCTTATAAAACTGTTGTCTGTTGAAAACAAAACCAAAGACTAACCTCCTCTGAGATGCACCAAAATTGCCTTCCAGCTTCTGAAGCAGGAAACGGATAAAAGCAGAAACACCCAACAGGAAGTTGTAAGAACACTAAAGCATTTTTATAGTGTCTTTGCATAGTCAGGCTACTGGCTGATAAATATATCTCCTTGTACTTATTATTTTATTATATTTCATTTTATTTAGTTTAACTGCTGCACTGAATTGGAACTAAGCTTCCATTACAGTTAACGTGTTACAAATCAAAGATAGACTGCCTACCCCAAAAGAAGTTGCTATTCTCTGTATATCCACAAGTGTATTTCTGGTTTAAAAGTTAGGTCTTTAATTTTTTTTTCATTATTATTCAGTTTCGGTATTGAAGTAGCATTTGTCTTAGCTTTTCTTTTTATAATTTCTTAAATAGTTATATGTCAAATTTGTATTGTTTTCCAGAAAAATTTAGTTTGTGAAAATACCATGTAGCTCCTTATTTAAAATTTCTTTAAGCAGATCTAAAAATAAATACAGTGCCTTCAAACATTTATCTGCTTAAACAATTTGCTACTTATTACTAGGCCTTTCACAGTCTTTAAAGGAAAAATGTACAATTTCATAATTCTTTTTAATTCCCTCTAGTTTAATTTTCCATGCTTAAAGTGATCAGAAGGGATTTTTTGTTGTGTTTGTTTTTTAATTTATGCCTATTTTCCACATACCATTCACTGCCAAATACATACGTTCCATGATGTGCTCAGCCTCAAATATTTTTTGCTTATTAGAAAAGTACCATCTTTCCCACTGAGAATGGAACAGAGGCACAATCCCTGCCTACTTCTCAGTAGCAAAGGGACACTGCAATAAAATTTCATCAAGGTCTACAGACACCCTTATGTCATTGACCTTTCTTGGAAAAGCAATAGGTAGGTTGCATTGCTACTAAACACCATTCATTTTCAAATTTACCTTTAAGGATGAAGACAGTGCCAAATTCTTGACATAAGATATAGCTAGACTTTGTTCCAAATAACTCTCTGCTTTCCAGCATCATAAAAATTTGTTGGTTTTGAAGTGGATACTTCAAAATCTGATAAAGCCATCTAACATACACACTAATTCCATTACTTACATTAAGGTTTGCCTGAGTATGTTAGAACAGGATAGCAGGGACATGCACTGCCTAGCACCTAAACGGAATTATTTGGGGTTTTACACAGTTAAATTGAAAATAAAACATACAGGTCACGTATAAATTTAAACCAAGCAACACTCCTAATTATTACCATTTGATCTTTAAGTTACCCAAGGAGAGGACTATCCTGCTTTCAATTTTTATTCCCACAATCATTGATTTTCCATTCTCCATTCTTCTTCCTTTCACAAAGGAACACAGAAGCAGACTGAAAGTCCTTTAAAAACCATCACCATTTATTTCTGTTCCTTCCTAGGAGTAAAATGCTACCTGGATATGTTCTGACCTCTAAATATTCTAATAGACTTCTCGTGTAAGTGCTACAGTCATACAGTAATTACTGCAGGTCCTCACTATTCAGCAGGCTGAATGAGAAGCAGCTCGCTGAGCCCAGTCGTGCAGCTGAGCCACTGTCTCACCGGGACAGAAAACAACCTCGGTGGTTGTACTGAGGTCCCCATTTGAATATGACAAACCAGACAAGATCTTTTCCTAGAATACATAATGTGGGTATGCCTAGATTATGAAAAAAAAGCATTACACCAAGCAGTAAAATGCAACATTCACTTTTTTAAATCTCAGTAAAAAATAGAAAAATGAAAAAAACAATCCAAATCAACCCCAGGCAAAAAAAACAGTGTGGGTGATGGAGTTGAGTGCAGGGTATGACAGAAAGGACCCATATCTGTTAGGTACAAAGCGTATATACAAAATACTAGTGCATTTACGAAGCTAAATCCAGGTTCTAAATCTACAGTATTTTACAGGAACAACAGGAAGGAAGAAATAACAGCAACTTTGAAATAGTTAACATGCTTACTGTTTTTTTCTCAGAAGGCAAAATTACCCCTTTTCACAATGAAAAAAATCAAACATTCAAAATATAATTTATTAATACACAATTCACATTTAAGGCTCAGATCAGACCGTTTGTTTGGTTATCTCTAGACTTGGTTCCATGCTGTCCTGCCAAAGCTTGCTTCACTGGCTGCAGATGCACCTTCTTATCAATACGAACAGGAGCTGTTATTTTCATGACCAAAAAAAAGTTTTATTACATAGTTTTTAAAATTAAAAATTTCACTATGGAAACACCTGATTTCCTCTACAGATACAAAGCCAATAACTGAATAACTTAATACCTATATTTACAGATGATGTCACTTACTGAAAACAGTAATTTTGCATTCCAGCCAGTAACAAGACTGGAAAGAGAAGCTATTAAAAATTACACTGAGAAGGAAGGAATGCTCAATACATTACTTTGCTTCCAATCTTACTAATGAGGAATACTGTGGTTCAGATAATTATTTAACCACAATGATGAAGTAGCAAAAACCTGAGCTTCCACCGGCAAGAGGTGGCCAAAAGATAATTAGGTAAGTTTGATTTTTTCAAATTGGGTGGATCTTATGAAATTTGCTAAAGAATACTCAAATAATAGGCTGCATCTAAGTGCTATTAGCCATTATCTCTGACAGCCAATAGAAGATGGCAGAAAAATGCAAATAAAATTCCAAATTGAAAGGAAAGAATTAAAGCAGGAGCTAAGGAATTCATTGTCCATAGGCTTTACTTGAGTTCCTGTGAAAAAATAGTAAGCACCTTAAAACATAACAAGAAAATTAGGAACAGCCAACATGATTTGTCAAGAATCAATCATGGCAAACTCACTTAATTTCCTTCAGTGACAGGATAACAAACTTTGGGAATATGGGAGTGGTAGTAAGTGTCATTTATCTTGACTTCGCTAATTGTCAAAAGCCTTAGAAGGCAGTCCCAGATGCAAGCATACCTAACCGAAAAACTATATTTAGTAGTAAAAATTCATATAAAGAGAAACTGCACAGGAACTTCTCTTGAATACTTCTGAATATTTTCATTAACACCAGATTAACAGTAAAAAGTCAACTTACTGATTTTTACAAAGAAGCCTAAGATGGGAGCAGCTACAAAGATGCTGGAAAAAAGAACAAGAAAGTCTCGGCATTTTTGAGAACTACCCTAGGAAAACAGGAGCAGAGCCACACCTTTAAGACAAACGTCTCATGCTGTAACTGAGTAACACCAATCAACACAGCAAATGCCATGTGAACAGTGGTGACCAAGAAGGTGGCACTGCAAAGAAAGATCCGGGTGCTGCACCACTGGGTCCCACACTGAATGTGAGCCAACAAGGCTAATCAGAAACACGTGGAAAAGCAACACCATCTTTCATTGTGCTAAGCTCTAGCAAGGTCCTAGAGTACAAACTGCATCAAGTTTTGGGCATGGAATTTCACGAAAAATTTAAACACACAGTAAGTCATGCAGGGACGCGCAGAGTAAATAACAATTTGTCTAAAAAGAAATAAGAAGGAAAAAAACCTCATAATGGTCTTCCCATATATACATGTCAAATACCATGGGAACAAACTTTCCAACTGTAAATTAAGGCATGTGGTGAGTTGAAGAACCACGCTACAATATACTTCTCTCAATCACAAAGAAGAAAACTTAATTTACACATCAGAATTAAACACCAGCAACAAAATCCTTACCAGTAGAGACTTGAAAATGCTGAAACAATTAGTCTTAAAACCAGTTGTAAAAACTGTCTTTAACAACAGACTAGAAAAATATCCTTAGGAAGTGGGATAGCTATAGATGATCTCAGCATTGGGCTAAGACCAGGTGACACAGCAATCTCTTTGTGCTTTATCTGCACTGTTTCTTACCACTCACATTATTTCTTTATGTTTGAGAAACACAAAGATGCAACATCACCTCAAATGTCTACTAGATTTTTCTCTTGTGAAATCATATGTACAACTGTGAATTCCCCAAAAAAGAGGGTAAACATCTTCCAGAGTCACTCACCTGTTTCAAACCTAAACTTGCACATCTTCAATGCTACTTGTGTAATATCACATCACACACACACACACACACACACACAGAGCTCATCTTTCCACACATACCCCAGAAAATTCATGGTTCTACCTCAACAAAAATTATTTTTGATGCATTAGAAAGTCAAAAGAAAATGCTAGGGCAGAATCTCAAGCACATAACTTATTACACCTTTTTTGAACTCTGGTAACAAATTTAGCACGTCTATTTGCCTATCATCAGGAACAGATGTTCTTAGGAAAGTTTCTTGCTAAGTTCTATTTGCAATTTTGAAGGCCCTTTCGGGTACAGTCATATCATATACCTCCAGAACACTATGTCTCTAATTTAAAATCAAATCCATTTCATCATCCAGACTGAAATATGTAGCTTACCTCATTCACACACATATAAAATCACCACAGCGGACA
This sequence comes from Thinocorus orbignyianus, assembly GCA_013400375.1. Classification (NCBI taxonomy): domain Eukaryota; kingdom Metazoa; phylum Chordata; class Aves; order Ciconiiformes; family Thinocoridae; genus Thinocorus; species Thinocorus orbignyianus. Next base: position 2,175,162 of record VXBW01002446.1, read on the forward strand.
AGACAGGATAAGGAAGTAGCTTTGCTTTCTATGCACAGTTTCACTGCAATCACACAGGTGTGGAGCAATTTAATACTTTATATACAGTCTAGACCTAAAAGAACTTATCTATCAGTGGTGCTACAGGAAATCCTTTTGCAATATTCACTTTGCAGAGTTTCAAAGTAATTATAAATGAAACCAGATGTCAGTAGCAAACGTAAGATTGGACAAGATACAGGATACCACTATTTTGAAGCCATGGTACTTTCTTCATTAGAAAAATCAGGAACAGGTTTTGCAACAATATGCAGTGACGAAAATATTGCATTTTACTTTGTCTACACTTACATCTCCACATACATTGCATCAGCTGGGTAAGTGCTGACGGAGAAGAGGGATGAGGGCTTCCTCCTCCCTTAAAAAGTGAGCCCCGGGTATTCAGGCTGCCCTCCTGCAGAGTAATCTGTAGGTGGCATTTCAACACATTAACTGTCAGGTGACCATTTTGTAGACATTTCTGGCTGTAAACATTACAGCTCCAGATTTTATACTGAAAATAAGTGTTGATAGCAGTACAACCTAACTGCTAAGACATCCATCTTAGCAGGCACAGCAGGTTTTCTTTAAAACCATTTATCAGCCTATCTAGGAGAGATTTTAGGGATTTGGTTCAATGCAAGAGGGAAAAAGCTGAAGGAAAGATTCGGCAAGTGATCCAAATTTTAGAGACATTTGTATTGCAACACAGGCATCACCAGTTTCTGTGGAGAATGGGATTTTTTGTTTCTTTTTCAGATGGGAGATGAGGAATGGCCTAGAGCTAGAAGTGACAACATTTTAGCATTTCCAAGAGTTTATTCACTGACAAGTTGGCCTTTTAAATGAGGTGAAAAAATAGATTAAACAACCACAAACTACACTAGTTAAGTGCACATTTAGAAAACTACTCCAGAGTATGAAGTCTACTCCTGTCACTTCAAAGGGTTGATGACTGAGATTACGGAACAGCACTTCCCAATATAATCTCACAGCCTCAGCCAGGGAGAATTTGAAAGCTGATCTTGAACTTGAAAGTAAACTTTTTCCTTCATGTGAAAGAAGATTTAACACTCTGGTGACTACCCAGAAGGAGATCTGGGGATTGCAAAGAAAGACTACAGCTAAAGGGAGGCAGACAGGAATAACCACTGACACCAAAGACACCAGTTCAAGATACCAAATCTCTTCTCCGTAAATTACATGAAATAAATAGTGTTCTTGTCTTTTTTCCTTTCTGCTCACCATCACAGAACAAGTAATTTAGGTATAGTGATACCTTTACAGAAATAATCAGACTATCTGCCTGGTTACTACTACCACTATGATTTTTTACTTTTGGTTTTGTCTTTATAACAAAAAATTCCAGCTCCACAATCCCAACCCCTGGATTACATAAGAAAATTTGGTGTAACACCAATTTACAACTGCTCATCACAAGCAGTTTAACAGTCCAGCATTTTACTGATGCTGCTTCATCTTGTGTAGCATCCCTTATTTTCTGCATGCTCTAAACGTGGCTTATTTTTAACTGAATGCATTGAGCTTTTCTCAAGTTAGTGACCCAAAAAGACTAGAGCAGTCAGTAGATGCTTGTTCAGATACCAGAAGGGAGATGGGCACTGTGAAAATTGTACCCAATTTTATAGCAATAGGAATCAAAAGACTGTCTTGAATTACACATTAAACATTTTTACTCATGATTAATTTGCCCTCAAATACATGTTTAACATTTTCACTTCAAGAAGGCAGCAAAATACTCCTATACTTTTAAATTTTCTTTTTAATTGCCTTCAGGCAGAAGCTCTTGGATGAACTGGGAATTTCTCTGGCAGGTTTGACCACTGCCATTACCTCTACCAGCACCTCATGTCACTGCCTCCATGTAGAGATCCTTCACCATTTTAGCAGCTGTGAGCAAAACAGCTGTCTGCAAATAACAACACTCCTCCCAAAAATAGGAGCCTCCTGGAAGCACCTCTTCAGACTTTGGGGTTTTTTTCATATGCCAAATATCATGCCATGGGTAGTCCTTGAAAGACTTTCACTGCAGCCACTGAACTTGATTTGCCACTCTCCTTCCTTTCTACACTGAGAAATAAATAAAATCTGTAAAATTAATGAAGCCAGAACCACAAAGCTGAAAAGCCAGGGCTGGCAGACCTGGAACTGGCACACTTGGCAGGCAAGCAATTACAAAGGTGACAAGGGAAGGAAAAGGGTGAGAAAAAGGAAGGGAGAGTCACCATTTTCCCCTCAAAGAAAGTACAAAAATTGATTTCAAACAAACAATCACACAAAGGAAGTTGCCAGGAACCAGTTACAGTAACAGGGGAAATCAGTATTCAGAATTCCTACATCTGTGATCAAATTATAAAGAATAAAATTAGTCAGAGAATATCAAATGGAATGGTACTTTGTTTACTTTCCTTTGTTCTGCTTTCTTCTACTGAGAGAAATTAAAGCGTACTTCTTTTTACAAAAAAAGCCACAGGCAGTGATGTCCTGCATATCTGCACAGATTTACAGCACAGGAGTGAATGAAAAGGAGGTGTAGCATCTTTTATCTCTCAGTATTTTGTGCAAACCCTGACAGCCTTGCTGCTCGAAACAGTCAAATCACAGAAGTTAATAAAAAATAAAATAATAAAAAAAAAAAGTCTGAAAAGAGGCTGTGTCAGAAGCAAGTGTTCATTTTCTGTTGGTGTAACTTTCAGAGGTCTGCGGGAAGAGGAGAAAGGTTTAAAAAATAAAAAATAAATGAAAAAACACCACAAACATCACCAGTTGATTAGAGATCATAGCTCATTTGCTCTCTGAACTGCGAAATTCTCCAAAGAAGTTACTTCATGCAGTCAGGCCTCTCGCTCTCCTACTGCAGCGACACTAACATAGCTCCTACAGCAAAGAGCAACTACTCTCCACATTTTTGTTCAGAAGAAAAGCAAATGATTGTTTTTCACCATCTACTAAAATGTTGCATCACAAGAACAAAACAGACAGTGCTATAGTAGCTGGACAGATGAGTGTTTCCTGTAGCTCTGTGCCTAGTCATACTATTTTATGTCTCTTTTTGCCTTTCCAACAGGTTCATTTATGCTGGTCAGCCTCTCTGTAAAAGTTCCAAGCTCCCTTATGGACTGAAGCCTCAATTCTCCGAGTACTGTAAAGATCGAATGCCAGCTGCCATTTTAACAGTGTGTTGACTCTAACTTCAAAAAAACATCCCAGGAAATCACCATTAGGTGAGACAAGACCACCATGAAATGCATGCCATCATCATAAACCGTAAACCAGCTGTTTTTCTTTCTAAAGTGTCTTTAATTTCATTTTATTTTTCCCTAAGTCACTACACAAATGTCATTGCCAAAGACTTGTCTCTTGCAATGATACTGGGACAGTACCAAAACAGCCATAAAATCTAAACATACTTAATAATCAAATTAAACGATGCTACGCCAGACAAATGATCACACTTAGCTTTGTGCCTTGGGCTAAGATGATCTAAATCACAGTTTCCCTTTCACGTTCTATGCATTTGGATCGAAGCCTATAAAAGATATAATTTAGAGCCTTTCTATACATTCCCCAGTTCTGATCTAAAAATCTCTTGTATTCTGTTCTACATCTGCCATTCAGGAAGTATCATAAAAACTACCAATTAAGTTTAATTTCCCTTGACTTCATACAAGAAAAAAATATAGAAAAAAAAAATAGACACATTCTACAGGTACTGGGTCTTCCTTTGTCCTTGTTTCAAAAAAAGTTTGAACATAATCACATATATGCTACATATATCATGATGCACATAGCACTTACGTAGAAATCCTACTTTTTCAATAGCTTTATTTTGGGCTGTGGCTTGTTTGTTTGTTGCATTCTAACCTAGTCCAGAAGTCATAGAATCCACTTGTTTTCTAATTCTAAAGATTTGTAACCAAGCCTACATAAGGGTCTTATCATATCAGCATGAAGACAGACAGGGCTCATGGAATGTCATGTCCAGATTCAAATTATTCAATAAAATCCTTTCACTTAGCTCCCCTATTTTCATTTAGAAGTACCCTTATATAGAGAACACAATGTTTTTCTCCATTATAAAGGATGCGCCTTCCCCAATCCAGCTATTTGGCTAAGTTATCTGCTTACAGCTGAATTGTTTAAGGCGATATTTTTCTTACTGAGGGCTATGGGAAGAAATTCCAGAGCTCATTTATCACTGAACTATTGGGCTATATGAAATGAAAGATAATGGCCTGCTAATAGATACATAGTTATTGCAGTGAAAATAGCTGAGGGACTGCTGTTAACTCCTGATGCAAACAAAGAGTAAAGAAGTGAAATTCCATTGAGAGGCTTATCTTTTTCCTTTCTGGTCCCCTCTTCCAAAAGAGGAAAGTCTTGTGCTTGCCAAAAAAGAAATAGTTGGGGAGCAATGTGTGAATATTTTGTGCAGTCTCTAATTTTTTTTCTACGCCTCCTTCTTAATCTCAGAGAAACCCAAACATTAAGAGGTAGGTAATCTTAAACTCTGAAGTTTACAATTTCCTTTCACTAACAAAAAGAAAGAGGAGAAAGACATTTGTTTCAATGAGTTTGCAGTGTTGGAACTTGCAACAAATTAATACTTCTTTTGTAGCAAACAATAAGAGAGAATATTAACCACAAGTTAACAGTACTTGATACAGAACATTAAAAATTAAACATGAAGGGTGACTGATTAGTTCAGTGTTAATAATGCATTCTTCCTTAAAAGAAGAAGAAAAAAAAAAAAAAGAAGAAAAGAAAAAAGCATGGTTCAAGCTGAGCCCAAAGATGGCAGGTGACAGAAAGCAGCGACCTCAGATGACTGTTCTAGGACCACATCCCAAATCTCAGCACAATTAAGCACTAATTGGTCAGCAGTCTCAGCAGAAATGCCAAGAACTGAGCAAGAATTGAAAACCAAAGCCTCCACCTCTCCCTAGGAAGGATGCTCTCTTCACGTCAGAAATTTGAAACACCACTGCAGAGAAACCAAAACTTGCCCTGTTAGCACAACACTGGGCCCTGTAGATGCAAGACTTATCATCCACTGAGGAGCATCTACAGCACCAGCAGCATTTCTTTTTGTTTCTTCACTTGCACCACCTGCCATATTTACCATACCCCAGACCACTATGACTATGAAGAATTGCCTACTGTAGCGCAACATAGGACATCAATTATCAGCAACACCATTGACATCTTCCACCCACATTCAATTACCCATCTGTGCAGGACTGCCTAAGTTACTTCTGCTTTGAAGTAAAATGCTTTGCGGCAAAATATATCATGAGTGCCCAGCCTGAAAACATATCAGGGAAGCCGGAGAATCACTCAGGTCTACAAGCAGTGGATATGAAATAGGAATCTTGCAGGGCAAGTTTGAAACATGAAGTCTCATAGTAGTTTCTCTTGATTAAAAACATAAGGGAAAGCAAAAGGGAGGGCAGAACTCTGGAAGAGTCCCTGACGACTCGCAGTGACAAGACAGCTTCAAACAGCACTATTTTACCAGCTACACAGGGAGTGCTGGTTTCTTAAAAATTAGCTCAAGTGACCTGCACGAAGCAGAAGACAAGACAGACAATCACTTCTGAAGACAAGAACTGGCGAAGCACTACGCTGTTTTAGGCACCTACTGCTTCAGGACTTCATGAATTTGGGCATGATAATTGAGCCCTAAGGGAAAGGGGGAAAAAAGCTGCTTCCTGGAGAATGGCAGCAATCAAAAAGCACTGTGGTAAAATACTACAGTAAGATGGTCTCATATATCAAATATTGATCCAGTTCCTGTACACACATGAAGTTCATGGAAGTCAATTTTCCCATTAATCCTACATTCATGCCTTAATAGAACTACTCTATATTTTATATTCATTTTCGTTCTTGCTGCAACAGCAAAATATTTTCAGCTCAAAAAAANTAAAAAAAAAAAAAAAAAAATCAGACTTGCATTTAAATGAAAGAGGATTCTAAAAGCAGGTCCTGAAATATTTCCCTCATCTCCTCTCTGTCCTCCTTTACTCCCTTCCAAAATACTACTGAAATATTATTTAAGAAATTATATCCCAGAACAAATCTGTTAAGCTGCATTCTGTTTACAAATAGGAATGACTGGTGCAGCAGTTAAAAATACCAAATTTATGAAGCCTTACGTCCTCTCCTATTTTGTTTCTCCTTGTTCTCTCACCTTAGGAAAACTTTTATTTCTACAGAAGCTTATACATACACAGCGCACTAAAGACAATAGTCTCTGCAAAAACAGATTTACAATAAAGTACCCATTTATTATACAGTTTCATTTGGCACTAACCCTAATTAGGCAAATGGCGAAACAAAACGGTTACATTTAGGTCAGCCTCATCACTTAGTATGTGTACAACCTTCCTCTAAAAGAGTCTAGTTGTATGTTCTTTTTCAGCTTTGAAAACAATCTGAAAACACAGAAGTTTACACTACTGCAAAAGGATTCACAAACGAACACACACTATGGCTGTACAGCAGACTCATAGCAGCCCCAGATTTAGACCAAAATTCAGCATAGTAAGAATTTTTCACACGGGGTAAAACTGAAGTTCGTTTGAAAGGAAGCAGACAACACAGTCACAGCTGAAAATTGCCACACTACAGATTTGACTATTTTAGTCTTCACTCATAAGCTAATGGGGCACTAGCACAGAGAATCATAGAAAATCTAAACCTGGAAGACCTTTGGAGGTCACACAGTCAAACCTCCTGCCAATTTCAGGAGCCGATTTCAAAGCAAGGTCTGGCTGCTGAGGACCATATCCACTACAGCTTAATACCTCTAGAGATGGAAACGCACAGCCTCTTTGGGCAGCCTGCTCCAGCTCAGCTACACTTGCTATGCAGAATTGTTGCCCTTACATCCAATTCCCCCAATGCAGCTTATTCCCGCTGCCTCTGCTCCTTTCACAGGGCACCTCTGACAAGAGCCTCGCTAATAACAACCCACCAGGTAGGTAGTGACAATATTTGGAAAGCTATAGTAGATATAGATCTATTATAGATCTAGTTCTAATTAGAATGTCCCCTTATATTACTAGAACAATATCAAGTAGTCCAGACTTCACTTTCTCATCTAAAAAAACAAAACAAAACAAACAAACAAACAAAACTGTGTAATTTAGCAATGCTTTTGATGACAGAACTGCAGCTTTGTTTTCCAATCAACAACTAGCTTATTACAGTAGGACTTTTGTTCTGACTTCTACTGTCCAATAAACATGTACTACTTTGCCACTATAATTCATCCTCTTCATCCACACTTAATTATCTGTCCCGGTAATATACCCAAATGTGTTCAAGTGCCAATGATTTATTTCTAAATCAACTTGAAGTCATGTAAACATTAAGAAAACTCAGCTTTATCGAATTCATTAGAATCAGGATTAGCCTATGCATTTCTCAACACAGCCTTTCCCACACGACCTTCAAATTTTCTAAAAGTTTCATGGGAACAGAGTCTTTGCTGCTACTTTCAAAATTCAACATAATATAAACGTTCTCTGGAATGCAATCACTAGTGTCACAGCAAAAGATGATTTCGGCTGACCCCAGCATTCACTGTGCTTTTATAAATATAACACTAGCCATATAAAAAAAACCAAATACCAATCAAAAAACCAACCCACACCAAAACAGACACAAGCTGGCAGATAGGAAGTCCTATTCAAATATGAGAAAAAAATCTTTCCGGTGAGGGTGACAGAGCACTGGAACAGGCTCCCCAGGGAGGTTTTGGCTTCCCTTTCTTTGGAGATCTTCAAGACCTGCCTGGATGCAGTCCTGAGTAATATGCTCTGGGCAATGCTGCTTTAGCAGGGGAGTTGGACTAGATGATGTCTAGAGGTCTCTTCCAACTCTTACAATTCCATGATGCCATGTTTCCATGAAAACAAGCAAACAAAAAACCCCAACCAGCATAAAATGAGAGAAATGCATTTTAAGTTAGATCAGGTGTGAGATTTCAAGTATTTTATAGGAAGACCAGTGATTATTTATTTACTTATTTTTAATGAGAGCTCCTTTCAAGAAGTCACCACAGAAGAAATGAGAAAATATTCTCTCAGCTACTAGCTATGTTCCACACTCTGTCCTCCAGTGGATGGACGCCCCAGCCCCTGAATGCTGTCAATATGTCTCAAAAATACCATGGTGAAGCTCCACAAGCAGGATACATATTTCAAGGTAACCACTGATCTATTAGAGAAGCACCATTTTTCACTTCTGTCAGGGAAGTTGGAGAAAGCTTCCCAATTTTCATAAGATCGTAGTTCCAGTCACTCAGAAGTGACCTATCAATGATCAACCATGATTTTGATGTTCCAAAGAAAAATCTAAAGTCATTCTTGTCTGAGCTAGTTGGCTATACTTAATAGAAGATATTTTTTAAGGAACAATCACACATTAACAACAACAGAGCAGATGACAGTCCCTACAAAACATTTTTCTGGTTGTTCACTTTGAGTGTCAAAATGTTACAAAAGAGTTAGGAAACAAAGCTGCTAAGAACAATAAAGCAAAAATTTATTACACATTGTCCTGACAACACACTGCTGAACACACATTTTGCACATGCATGCCACTAATTTCAGTGTAACGATACCAAATAGTGATCCTAGTGAAATGTTACATCTGGCAAAAGTCACTTTGGTACAAAGGAATTAGTGAAAGAAAAAGCAGCAAAAGATGAAATATCCTAAACCTTGGCTTTCCTATTTTTCAGCAATGTCACCAAAGTGTTTATTTTTGTTTCTGCTTTTAAGAAGTTTGAAAAAAGAAGATTATGAATAATGAAATTACCATTACATGAAGCTGCTAATAAGAGAAACAACTGTGACTTTCCCCAGTACAGTTCAGTAATAAAGCCTTGTTCATTCTTTTATAAACAGTGCAGTTTAAAACAAACACTAACTTCAAGAATTTGTCTTAAATATTTCATTGGCAATTTTTTAATGTTTATTTCATTGGCACTCTGTTATGCTTCAGAGACCCTTCACATGAAACATTTAAATGCTAGTTCACAAAGTAGCTACCGTGTACACAATGCAATAATTCATATACTCTATAGTAAATAACTTTTCCTCAGCAGAACTGAACTATATCAACACATCCGCAGAGCTCACAAGACGTGCACAAATTGGTGAAATTCCAAAGACAGAAGTATACAGTGCACTATAAGAAACCCTTCCTGACACACTGTCATAGCTGCTTTTCATTTCTAATTTCCATACTATTTTCTCATTTAAGTATAAACATTTCCATCACCAGACTCCCATATATCACTGCCTTACATTGACACCTGCTGGAAGTGACTGGGATTGTAAACCATTCCTTTTTCCCCTCAGTCAGTGTCTCATTTAACTCTACAGGCAGACCAACAGTTCTACTCTCAGTAAACTAAGCACAAACATCTGAAAGAATTAAGCCATATGACCTTTAACAAACAAACAAAAAAAATCCACATAACGTGTAATTTTAAGCCATATACAAATTACCAAGGCTCTCACTGCATGGATTCTCAATGAGAAAACGTAATTTAATAACAGCCTTTGAGAAGATTTTATTACTACCCCTCGGGTAGATTTAAACTCAAGAAATTACGTACCCAACCATTTACTAGGCTCTTGGGCTAATTAGTAAATAATTATTACTGTGAGAGTCCCTAAACAGTTGTTGTTTGACAAACATTGTTACAAACAAGTTTATACACAAAATGTGACTAAATAGCTTTTAAGGCACTTTTAATTTCCTAGTGCTTATGAAAAGACAACTAAAAACCATGTCTTTCCATTAATGAAAAAAAATATTTGCCTTATTCACAAAAGCAAACAGGGTAGTTTAATGATTCAGTTGATAAAGACAAGAGTAACTGAGGGATGTTGTTAAAATAGCTTACATGTACACAAAGTACTGTTTATCATTCTTCATAATGAAGATACACCACTCTGTACAGCTTTGTAAACAGAAGCACATTGAAGCACCCATCTGAAAACAATGTGATTTTCCTCATATGCCCGAATTTCTACAAGCTTCACCGGTATGAACCAGACACTGCATTATACCTTTTTCTTACTTCCAAACTCTACTATAGAGGTGGGATCTTTTTTACTTGATGCCATTTATTTGTTCCTCATAATAGAAAACACATTTCAGACTGACACAACTACGATGAGCACTGGAACAAGACAAGGTTGTGCACGTTGGTTTTCATGTACCTTGTATGCAAACCTCAGGTATAGTTTCGCCAGAAACATACAGGCAATTTTAAAGTACTACCAGCAGCAAGAATAAAAAAACCAAGTTCAAGGGCAGACAAATAGAATTTGTATAAGGTTGTGTCGATATAGAGCTGAAAATCTCTCCAATTTTATATTTTTCTTAATTTATAATGCAGGATCCTTATATTAAAGTCCAACAATATACCAGAGCATGACCATCCTACACAGACACCAATACTGCAGCAGTATTAAACTGTGGACTTTACAGATCAGTTTGAAATTTATTTACTTTTTATTATTTTCCTCTAGTGAGTGATCAACCCACTTTAAAAATGTATTTTCACTAGGTCATTTCGCTTAGGTCATTACCACAGTACTAAAGTTCTCAACTACTGAACCTGTGAAAAAAACAAACAAACAAATAAACAAAAAAGTAAACACAGTCTCAGTGGAAGAATAAGCAGCCACCAAAACAGGTAACAGCAAAAATGTCAGTATGAGTGGTAGCCTATGTCAACACGCTTTTCCCTTCAACTTGTCCTTATTTTATCATCTCTGGAAGGAGTCTATAAACACAGGCAGGTGAAGTTAAAATTTCACAACTTCGTATTAGCATGCTGAACTCACTCCTAATTAAAAGTTTCATAAAGCTCAAAAGCAAAAACACTGGGCATAGAAGAACACAGTTATTCTACATAATGGGTACCCAGGAATTAAAGTACTGCATTTACCAAGACTTAATTAACTCCTTTGGAAAATGTAACATTTTATGAAAGATCATTGAACATAACAGTTTCCTTCCAGACACTTAAATGGTAGGCAAGAGAGCACTTTTTTTAAAAAAAAAAAGTCACTGACAAGCACAGGGGCTTTTTTGTATTGCATTCTTCAAGAACACACGCAGGGGAGAGCATGGCAGGCTTTAAAAACACACTAGACAGCTTAGGCACTTTTGACACTCATCCCCTACTTACTTTCTTTTCTTTTTATCTCAGAAAGACAACAGAGTCAGCATCAGGCACTCTCCAGATTCAGGGCTTATATTTCTTACCTTACAAAGCTTCTGGTAACGGGGAGAAGAAACTGCCATCCTCTGTAAACGATGCAACAAGACCACAACTTTCTGCAGAGACGTTCTCACCACAGCCATCATTTTAAGTTTGCCACACTTCTGAAGACACCTCAGAATTTGCATTATAAATGAAGAGCAACTATCATTTCCTCCCGGTCACTGGACAATGATTTGCCAGCTTTCTGAGCATGCTCTCTACCAGGACTGCTTTTGCAAGCCACAGGCTTTATACGTTTCAAAGGCAAAGGAGGTTGATATAGCATAAGTTTCTCTCCCAAAATAACCCCACGAAACAAATGCCAAAAAAATAACAGCCTTCACAGATTCTTCTAACCGGTACTGCTCAGCTCTGCCTGTGCAGAGGGGAAAGGAAGTTGTTGAGCAGCCGAGCGTCTGCCACCGTGCAAGAGTGCACTAAATAGCCAGGAAAGATTATTAATTTAAGCTTGAAAGCTGCGGGAACAAAAAAAGGAATTCCTTCAGGAAGACGGCTCCAGTGTATCACAACAGTTGTTCTCCCCCAGTAGCTGCTTCCTATCGGCAGACTGAGCGTTTGCTCCCTCACTCCGGGAAAGGATGCTCTCGCTCTCAGACTAAACGCAGCTCTGGCAGAGCTGTAGAGTGAGTGAATAACAGACTGTGTTGTAAATCTTGAGAGAGGAGCAGAGGGATACCTGCCCTAATTATATCAGCCATACGTTAAAGGCTAATAAATCACACGGGTGCTTCTCAAAACTAGATTACCCAATACAAAAGCGAAAACCGCAGGGGGTAAACCTCTCTGCTACGAAAACTCTCTTAAAGCTAATTTAGTCAAAGGGATCTCAAAGGATTCTCACTTGCACCAGAAAGTAGGAATGCTTTTCAGGAGCCGTTTCCAATTAACATCTTTTCCTGAATGACTTATCAGGACAAGGAAGAATAGGGGTTTGACAAATTCAAAGCATGCAGTTGCGTCTTCACCCCTTTTTCTAGCCATCCTTGAATTCAAAGAGCTAACATCATTAAGATGGTTTTTCCATGACAAAGCAGAATTATTTAAGCCATCTAAGGATGGAAGTAGAATGTTCAAGAGCATGGAATTGTTTTGCTACCAGCAAGGCACTCACAACACAGCTATTTCTTATTACTTCTAAAGGTGCTACGATGAATCTACTCAAACCTGTATTAGAGGGGCAACGGCAGGAAAGGTCCAGGGAGGCCATTATCAACATAGTAGGTGATTGACATCATTACAAGTAATAGTATTACTTAGTGTGCGTATTGTCACATGAACAGGTACATACTTATTGCAAGCACATCAATCAGCACAGTATGGAGGCACCAACTACAGGTAGCGTCACAAGCTCCTACGTATTCCATTGTGCCTGGCTTCTATCTACTCTTCTCTCCCACAAGAAATCTGTTCCTTTAGCCTAATAGCTCTAGTCCACCATCATATGAATCCACCTTTTGAGGAAACCTATGAAGGACCATGAGTCCAGAAACACTGAGGCATTCAGAGTAACTGTGCAAGAGCTCAAAGCTCTTCTGTGTAAGGGGAGAACCCACACTCCATACTTGCCTTCTTTCAGTTCTTCGTTTTGTTCTCAAAAGTTCATTTCAACAAATATTTGAAAACAAACATTGATTTTGGAGTGTTTGCCAGTGTCATCAAATGAATGTCTTCAGTTATATTTAAAGTGAGATTGAAAGACAGTAGGGGGAAATGTTCATTTCAGAAGCCATTAAACTATCACAGTCTTTGACATACTCTACTTAACTTGCTCTGGTAGTTGAAAAAAGCACAAAATATTACGTCAAATCATGGCTAAGTTAAGTGATTACACTTCACGTGCACAAGTGTAGAAGCATATAATTACAGAAAAAGGTGGAGAACATCAAGTAACGTTATGCTGAATAAATGGAGGCCATGCCCAAGCACCTACATCTGACTTCTCAATGATGACAAGTCAGGACAATGGGTATGGTTGAGAGCTGGTTATAGACCTTCCCCACACTGCAGCCCAGCTTGCCCTGCAGTTCTCCTCTCACACAGCACAACTCTGGCAATTTTAACCAGACTGCAGCACAACAAAGGAGGGTAAACAGTCTTCCATGAGCAAGGTGCTTCACAACTGCATATATCCAGCAAGCAAACTGTGAAACAACAGCTTTATCTTCGTGATTGACTACACAGAATGCAAGGCAACACAGAAATAAGTCTATTTACACACAGCACCGCCTCATGTTGTTAGTTTCCTGTGACCTCTTTTTAGCTCTTCCACCTCCAATATACTAGTTGCATGGATTTTTTTGCCAAAACAAAGTATAATATTAACTTCTAAGGTGTTGCCTTACAGACTAGTCTCAGCATTTCACAAAAAAAGCCACATCTGCAGATGAGTTACTCAACCGACCAGAATCATACAAACATTGGTGAGCGTCATGTCAGACACAAGCTTCAACAATATATTGTTCTCTTCCTTAAGATTAGTATGTAGTTTGCTGTCAGATACTTTAAACTGTCTTGTTTCATTTAAATTTAATGTAGATTTGTTCAGATTAACAGCGCTACTGAAAGCAGCACTTTTTTTCATTAGCAGTTGCTTAAACCTCATGAACTTAGACCACAGACTTAATTCCTAACCCAGAGCGCAGGATTTAGTAATTGATCTAGCCGCACAGTTCTGTGCGTATCAGAATAACTGCATTAAATGATGCAATCTAATTGAAGGAAAAAATTCATTAAAACATTCAGGAGAAAGATGCCACATGAACAGCATTCACATCAGGTAAACAGGACAAAGGAAATTTAGGAAATTCATACATTATAGAAACACAAAATCCTTTCAACCGGTGATGTTCAACCTTTTGCTGCCACAGACCCCAAAATGGTAATTTTCAAAAGAGCTGCTGGGTCTCCACACCCTTTTCTCCTGTTTTCCCTGGACACACTGTACCCTTACTGCAAAGTGAACCTAGCTCCTCCCTCTCTCCCTCCATCCAGAGGGGGTGTATGGGATGTGCAAAAGCAGGGACATGCAAAAGCAAGAACAGCCAGACAATGTGGTACTCAGCTAGTCTGCGGCTCTTAGACAGGGAGAATGGATCTCCCTCCTAGATTTTAGACAAGCTGGGGTGTCCTTATATTAAAAAGGACTGTAAGCACTGTCATTTAGTCTCCTCATTTACTTCTCAGGCTTCCAGTCTGTGGCCTATATGGAAAGAAAGGAGCTGCTGGGCAGCAGGAGAGAGAGAAGAGGTGATCCAAGCACAACAACTTCTTCGATTGCTGAAAAAACAGAAGGATGCAGGCAGATATAGGAGAGAGAGCAGCCCAGGAGAGCTTAGGTGGAGCAAACCAGATTAAATTGATTGGATAATCAAACAACATGACTTGGTTTAATCAAGTATACACTTCCTGAATCATTACCCTCCAAGGTTTAATACATTTCCTGAATACAGTAACCCTCCAAGGACACTTAAGAGTCCCCAGTGCCACAGTTGCCCACAAAATATGTCTTTCAAACCTCAGAAAGAAAAATCCACTTCCTTCACACACTTGACTTTTTTTTTTTACTGATTTTTAAACACCTTCTAAGAGGATGCAGGTTTCCCCACTCTAATAGACAGATTTCCTTTAGAACATTGAGAAGAAGCATGAATAACAGCAGTATTATTTAGTTTCTCACCTGCATCTGCTTTCTGAGTTCCCTCACGCAGGCACTGTCCTGAGCAGTGTTCTCACGCTGGGATGCATCTGCTAGAACATTAACTGTCGTCTCTGCCTCTTGAAGCCACTTGAGGAAGCTCTCCAGATCCTTGTGTGAGGCCTGTACTGTCTTCAGCTCTGTTTCCAAGAAATTCTGCCTATCAACAGCTCTGAAAACAAGACAAGTGTCAAAACAGTCCCCTATAACATGCAACATTACATACATCATAATGAAACCACTAAAAGGAAATCTGAACGTTAACTCTATTAAGAAACTACACATCTGTCACAGCTTGTTTTATCATTATTTATATCACTGATGTTCTGAACTGGTTATATATGTCACAGTCCTTTTTAAAAAGGCAGGTGGAAGAAACAGTTATTAATTAAAAACCTAGCTTTTCCCATGTGAAAAGTGTGAATGCTTTTCCTCATCAACAAAAACAATTGGGAGTAGAAGCACTGAGGATTTGAGGAATTTTTTTGCTCCTCTTTTACAGTGGAGGAAAACTGTAAATTTGCAAGAGTCAAGTACCTGATTCTCTCTGCTAAAAGGCAAGACTACTGACACCATCACTCAGATTAATACACTGCCATCACTAAGAGTCAAGCCACACTCAACATGCTTAAATCTAAAAAAAACAGACTGGCAAAATATAGTTGAAATCTTAGACCAATCGAAAAGATCTCTGGTTGGTACAAACACGAAATTTTAGTTTGTAAGAGGATTTTTTTAGATGGAAGGAACTAATTTAAGACCTTTGGATTATATTGTTGGTATGTAACTTCAAAAGATTTCCTAGGAAAAAGATCACGTTATGCTTCTGCATAGCAGAACTCTTTCCTTGTCATTGAAATGAAACTCTGAAGGGAAACTGCTATAGTCAGCAATTTTACAAGCTCTGATTAGCAACATTAATTAAAGCATAGCAAGCTAAATTTCATCCATTTGAGGCTGTTATTCTGCAGTATCTCTTTCCCCAAAATCAGGACAAAAGAAAGAAACAAGCTGTCCCACATCAGCACACTGTTCAGAAAACCCTAACAGGGCTTCTATGCTGAATGCTGCTAAGTAGAAAGTTCAATTTTATTTTCCCATCAAGCAGTAAACATATTTTAAGATTTCAGGGGTAGAGTGATATTTAATTTCAAGTAAGACAAGGCCAAAACACTCAGCACTTCATATTTTCACATGAATTGAACAGGTTTCTCCAGACAAGGCCATCAAAACTTATGTGTCTTCTGCCTCCTCCTATTCTACTTAGGCTTTCTTTCTTCTTTGCCATACTGTGCGATGGTACTGCTCAGCAGTATTAGGGAATCACTGTGTGATTCAGAAGTAGCTAAAATAGTCTTTTTAGAAAAGAAGCTGCAGGTGTTCAGTACCATTCAGGATGACGTTTCAAAGTCAGTATTCTGGTTTATTAGCACATTGGAAAAGACAGATGCAAGGAAAAGCTGTATTTCTTCAAGGACAGTAAGAAAATCTCATGCAACTTCAGTTCTGCCAGGCTTCCATTCCTAAGTATTAATATAACTAACTGAATTTTTTAGAGACTACTTGCAAAAAGATAGTGCTGCAACCCCCACTTTAGGAGCTTAGGTCTTATGCAACTTATTAATAACTGCTTTACCCAAAACAAGACTGAAACATCCCTCACTTCATGGCTGCACAAGTTTTGCCTACTGGTAAATGTCTAGCAGGGCAAGAAGCTTTCATTCTTGCTGTTCACTTGAAGCTCTGGAATACTTCACCCACTCGTGATAAAAAAATAAAATAGCGTGCTAGGGATTACAAGTAGTTTGACAGATATTGCCTAGAAAAGATAACAAGCACCAGCTCAAAAATTAGAGCACACCAAGGATTTGCAAGAAGAACGTAAAGTAAAAGCAGTTATGAGCTCTGACTTCAAAACCCTCTCCCCTCCACAGGGATTTTCTTCCCCAGCAGGGGGTTAAGGCCAAAGGTGGAAGAACAGAAGTGACAACAGGAAGAACAGACTGGTAATAAAGGTGACCTTCAAAGAAAAAGAAAAGCCCCAGAGGATGAAACACTTCAGTGACCCAGATCTCTAAGTCTAAATACTGATGTACTAGATGGGAACTGAGACAACCTGAACTTTGTAGCTAATAACATTTATTGAAGAATGTCTTCTTCAGCCTAAAGTTTTAATTTCTTATATTTTCTGCTTGGTTGAAATTACAGGAAAGAATGAAATCTTATTACAGTCCCACTGCTGTCTTGATATTTGAATAAAAACTGAAAATCATATCTTTCATTAAATACATACTCCAGCAGTATAACATTACCCGATTTACAACTAATGTTTTAAGACTACATGGGTGCTTTTAAAGACGACCTTCTACCAGTAGCAAGTAACACGTTTGCAGAGCAGAGGCATTTCCTTCCAGTAAAGGCCACAAACGTAAAATAGAAAATTATGGAGAGTTCTGTACTGCAGATTAACAACTACCCCATGCATTAAAAAGATTAGTCAGATTTTCAAAGAATTCTAGTAGAATTAGAACAGCTTCAGAAGACAGGTGGTCTTTCCAGGATGTAAGGATTAAAGGTAAGGAGAACCTGGAGAAGGCTTTACAAATGCAACTAACTTCACTTAACACAGTAATAGTGAAGAAAGTCTAAGCAGATTCTATTAGCGAAGACACATCCAAGAAGAAAAATGAAATTTCAACTCTACTATTCAATTTTCATGGCACTGGATCAGGTTTCTGTTCTACCCAATTATTTTTCAGTTTTAAACTAAAAATCGGCAATGCATACAGGTGTGTGATCAAAAGAAAAGCAGAAGATAACATCTGAGACAGTACAGAGAGCAACTGTTGAAGCAGCCAAACCACACAGAACTACTACAGTTTCATCCTAAAGTATAAAAATAGAACATAAATAGTCACTGGGTAGAGTATCCAATTTACACAATGTCAAGCTAGGGAGCTTCAATCTCTTAATGCCAGTGGTTTTAAAATAAGCTCCTTCAATTCTACACGTCATGGCTACAGTCTTCCTGGTAGTATTCTTGTGCTATTCAGGACTCATTCTTTCACAACCTTCAAGCATGGGAACAAACCAGTAGTTTAAAGCATTCTGCTATAAAAACAGACTGGCGTTTATAGAAGCCATAGGACCACATCCCTTGCATGTCCCACGATCTGCCACATGAATTAAGTCATGTCACTCAAGGTTCACTAGTATTTCTATTTATTGCACTTCAAGCAAGTATAAAAACCTTCATTCCCTTGAAAATGCCCTCTCTCTGCACATTCTCCCCTTTCACTTCTACTTTGCCACTCCATGGGGTTACGTTGAGCAGCTCCATGCTCTGGCTACCCACTGGTTCTCAGAGTTCTCTTTTACATTCTATCCCTAGTTAAAATACAAAGCAGATACTCATCTTCCTAAGGCTGCAGACTGCAAAACAGTAGCTCTAGTGATAATTGAGGCGCTTCAGTTATACACAACAGAATGCAATTGCTTATTATTCCAGACTTTAGCAGATTCAAAAATAATTAGAGACTTCCAGGCAGGAGCTCTTCTTTCTGGTCACCTGCTGAGTAGTGGACAGTTTTATGCCACTTCTAGCCAAAACACTGCAAAGTTTGAATGTGAATGAGACTGCTACAGAGCTGTAGTCTACTGTTACTGCTAATCCAACAAGGAGCTGTTTCCCTCCCCCTCCAATTGCATCTTCACCCACAGATGCCATCATGACATTCAGATGAAGTTAGTGGCCTCTTTTGAAAGATTATTAGTTTACTTTGAGGTAAGAAAAGACAATCTGAGGGTGAAACTGCTGAAGTCCCTAATCTTAATGCAAATGAATAATAAGAAAGGCCCATTTCAGGAGATGACCTCCTCAGTAGCTGAGTAGTTGAGAAAAAGCAAAAACCCAAGGAAGTTTTGTCATATGCTAAAGCCTTTCCTACTGTCTACTGTAAGTTTCCTGTAGAACTATTAAAAGAACGTGTCTACATCACATAGAATAATTATTAAATGCTTTACTCACTTGAAAAGTCTTGTGTCTCAAGACATTGAAATATTAACAGATTTTTATTCTCTCTCAGATGATGATGTGGAATGAGCCATACAAAAAGTTTTACCTACTTTGCATCTCACCTCTCAGTGGACATAACCAGGAAACCAGTTACCACACCAAAAGCACAAAATGACAGAAGTACCATTTTCCCCCCATTCTAGTCTGTCTCCTTCATTACCTACTTCTTGCCACTGCAAAGTTCTCCTCCTCACTCCCCAGAATATAACACTGACTGCAGAGACTTCATTACTAGGATTTTTATTACTTTAACTGACCTCTCATTACAAAAGCAGTGGCCCCTTTAAGATGCACTCATACCTACAGACTTTGGTTGTCATCTCCCCCACTCTCATACACACAGGATTTTCTCTTGTGTACCTCTGACCACAAAGCAGATTGTCCTTTAAACTGCAGACACTGACTCAGACAGTATTCTAAACACTAATTGTCTATCAAATACTAAAAAGCATTTCTATGGAGATTACATTACCTTGCAAGAAAATATATTATGTATAGGGAACTACCATATTTTCATTAAGACATATTTGCAAATGTCTAAATAGAGGATGAATAAAACAAATTAAGTTTCAATTAAGTCTCAGTTCCTATAGCTCAAGCATATTCTAGGAGTGCTAGAAGCATCACACTCTGGAACCCAAAGCGTATCCCCATTCAGGGATTCATGCTTCCATGAGATAAAAGAATGTAGTCATTGAATGCTTAGAGTTGGAAGGGACCTTAAAGATGATTGAGTTCCAACCCCCCCTGCCATGGGCAGGGACACAATTATTGAATGCACTGGAAAACCAAGCTGAAAAATTATAGCCTTATAGAAAGAAAGCACAGCAACAAGCTACAAATACCTAAAGCACACTGGCAGCAAGGAACAGAAGAGGAACTGTTCAAAGACACTTAGAAAGTAACAGCCACAAGCAAACTTGAGACCAAACATAAGTACTTTTCCCCTCCTTGCTTAAAAAACACCGCATAAATGAGAAGTCATACAGAAGCCTTCCATGGTGAACTGTGGGAATTTCCATCATCAAAACTCAAACCAGCTTGACTCTAATTGATTAATTATCCACAGTAGCCCTAAATGCTGTTGTAAAGCAGACAGAAAAGAGACTGCAATACACAGGTGTACACAGGATACACATCTACGACACAAACAGCTACATATAGAGTGAGACCTTGTCATTACCTTTGGTTCAGATTAACCCAACAAGTGTTCATTTGGTCGGTGGTTTCCTTCACCCTCCTTGTGTCATCATCACGATACTCTCGAAGAAGTTTATTAGAAAGATCATTGAATGCAGCTACGGTGATGTCACCTCTGTGCAAATCCTGTACTAACAGCTGAAAAAAACAATTCCAGAATGAGCAAAATCAAAATAGGACTATTTTTCAAATTATGAATTTTATTTTATTGTAAAACCCTTCCTTTTGCCTTTTTTTTTTTCACCAAACAAAAATGTGCGTATTTTTCACCTAGAAGAAAAATCTTAAAAAGAAAATCTAGAGATACTAAGTAGTATTTGTCCTGACAATGAACTAATCAGACCACAAATAGGTAGGGAACGATTATATTTGCCAGAATTGCCAAAGGCTAGAAAAATCCTCTTCTGTGTTTTACTGGCAACAGAAGTAAAAATTGCATCCAAACTTTCAGTAGCATGAATAAGTTTAGATTATGATAATAGTGATATAAGACAGCTAAAAGTGACATAAATGAAGTGCATAGCAAGAGAATTTGATTTCATGGCTTTGCATGGGTTTTGTTTTGAAATGAATACATTAGATGTGTTTGCTTATTATGGCAGGATATTCATAAGGTACCTTGACTTAACCTTGATTTCAAGATTCTGTAATTTCTAAATGACAAAAATATATTTGCATGTATATATATGTCCAGTTATATCTTATGATCTCTGTACTACATGTTTAGGCACAGGCCTACTTTCACTTAAGAAAGCAAAGCAGCCCTAAAAGTCCATTTCCAATCCCCTGCTCATGTAGAGGAAGTCGACAAAAAGCACACAATTCTACTGTTTACTGAAACAGCTATGGATCAGTGAGGAATTCTCACAATCATATTGCCCTGCTTTCTTCCATATCAAGCTCCACCCTTATATTGCACCTTCATGAATATGTATAGGTGTGTGTATATATAAACAGATACACTTTGTAAAACCCTACTGTAGCCCTGTTCTAAATGCTGCACTGCTAAGAGCCCCTCCTCACCGATTTGTCTCTTTAGTTCTCATCCTGTGCCACCTGCAGCCTGCCCTTTTTCTGACAACCACCAGGACAAAGGACATCAGACTTATTGATTTATCATAGCAGGTTTGCTGTGATATGAAAAGCAGCAAATATTGCATGGGATTTGAAAAAAAAAAAAAAAGAAAAAAGCTTTGAATGCCCCTGGCCATCCATCAGAAGTGAAATGCAGGATAGTTTTAAACAGCTCCTGGATTTAGTAGGTTTCTATGAAGTAGTACAGGTTACATTCCGTGGCTGTATGACTAAACTTCTACTGGTCTGAGGTTCAAACTTTTTGCATAATATCATTTATTTGATGCTACACCACACTCATTTCATCTACACTTCCAAGAAGACTCACATGCACATGTACCATCTGCTTCCCTCCCAGAAAGCAACTCTCAGGAAGTCTGATATATCAAAAAAAAAATAGAGACAATTTAGAATATATTAGGCCCCGGAAGAGACAAATCAGTCCTACAACTCAACTGTATATTCACACATCAATTGAACCCAGTAGCATTAAATATGCTGAGGAGTCTGGTAAGGATTAATAAAAGAAGTGTAGAGGGTCTTACTTTGTTGTCTGAAATCTGTTTGGTAAGCACCTCTTTTGGGGCCTGAAGCAGCATACGCAGACGGATCTCACACTGCTCCATGAGATGCTCCATTTCTTGCCTCTGCTGGTCCCACTGGATGCTGTCGCTCAGCATATACTTCAGCTGCTGCTGCCTCACCTCCACCCCATGCTGGGTACTGTCCCACTGGTTCTTCACCTTCTCCACTGTGGAGTACAATACAGAATATGAAAAACCTGAGGCAAACCAACAAGTAGCTGTAAGTACCACTTAATTCTCAGGACAAGCAACAATAATGTAATTCATTACCAAATACAGTAGTTTCCATATCCAGTATTTTAATTCCCTGTGTAGTTCAGACATTCACACAAACAAATAAAAAATGCAGGTGTTTGGCTGCCTAAATCGGTCAGCCTGCAGGTAACTATTACTCCTGGAATATTTCAAAGGCATTATTTTACTTTTTAAGTACACACATGTGGGAGGCAAATCTGCCACAGCTGCACTGCAGGTATCTACCAGCAGCAGGGCTCCAAGGAGCACAATTTTAAGGTGATGGCTACACAGCAAGTCATACTTGTGCATCTGCAACTTAAATCAGTACAAATAAACAAATAAGAAATAGTGTTTAGGTCTGGATAGCTTACAGAAAATGAACTAAGTTTTCCAGACCACTGTGTGTTGAAGGCAGTCTAGTGGAACCCGTACTACAGTTTTGGCCAAGGTAGAAACACTCCAGTAGCAATCTACTTTGCCACTTTCACTCCACCACAGGTTTCTACAGGATTATGCAGATGACACAGCAGAACAGAAAAGCTATTGATTACACCCCATTTCCTTCAAGTATCCCGTTCCTCTCTCAACAGAGTTACACTAAAACCTGTTTATTGATCATCTAACCTTTAGTAAACAAAGGGTGAAAAAGACAAAATTACAAGAGCCTAGGACAGAAAGCAGTATGTCAGAGAAGGCAGTTCATCTGCCTTCAGAAGGAAATGAATAGTCTCCTCCTTTTTCTTAATACTTACAAAGCATAAAAAAAAAAGCATATTATTTGAAAGTCGATAGAGGTGAATACAGGTTTCCCTATTTACCTGTTATGACAGATATTAGGAACACATTATATCACCAGAGCTGAAAAGTTAAAAAGTGAATGTAAAAAAGGAAACAAACAAAAAAACCAAATTTAACTGAATATTTTCAATATAGCTGTACTGTAAACAAGAACAGGTAGGCAGTATGTAATGTATCCAATATATTTATCTTACCAGTAAGTATGCAATTTTATTAGAAAACTAATACACTTGATACTCAGGTTGTTTCAATCTTCCATGAAGTAAAAATATCAAAGGTTGTGATTAAGTTAAAACTACTTAAGTGAACTTTATCCTTTGCATTTTTTTTTTTAACTTTTCACAGTTATACAAAGCCATTATGTTTGATCTGCTTGCGAAGGTCTCTTAACTTTAATATATTCAACAATATTGTGTTTAGTTTCACAAAGCTGTGGCAGCAAAGCCCACTTGGCAGGGTAACTGTATTACTGGTGGGCAAACCCAATAACCTGTGCAATATCGATTCGTCAATTGCCACCCACAGGCAAATTTTTGATTAATTTTTAGGCACTATGTAGGCCATGCTGAATGGAAACACAGAAGAAAGCTTCAGTAGCCCAAGAGCAAATATATTTATTTTTTTAAAATGAAATAAAGGATGTTATCATATTGGATAAAGAGTATGTTCAAAGGAAACTAGCAGCTGCTGGGAGAAATCAGTGATTTCACCATAACAGCAAAAGCAGAAACAGCAGGAGTGAAAAAAAGGCTATAACCCTGTGTGCTGGCTAATGAACTGCAGAGAAAAAACCTTCAGTGTTCAGCCTTTCCCCATAAAGCTAGAAGGAAAAAATATCCTTGAGAAACAGCAGACTGCAATTTGGCTGAAATGGATAGGTATTTGATGTTTACATAGTAGTACAGAAATAATATTTCATCATATTTTATCAATGGCCAGGTTAGTCATACTCTCTGCACTGTTGACATATTTCTGTTGTCTTTAGTGTCCATTAAAATAGGACAGAAAAATACTCAAATTCTTCACCGTCTCATCATTCAATCAGTAGGTTTCTAGAAAAAATTGTCAGGCACCGTATCAAAGGCAGAAAGATTGGAAAAAATTCCTGACAAGACTATGTGTTTAATTCCCAATGTCCGTGCAGTAATTAGGAGGGAAATTCAAGAGAAGAAAGCTTTTCTCTATTTCTGTGCTTCTAGCTATGTGAGCAATTAGGCTTCATCAAACAATATGCAGCAGGCCCACAGGACTTTGTAGGACATCAGTGTATTCCCCTCAGTGTTTAAACAGGGAGCTGCATAAAGCAGTCCTGAGCTTCACTTTCCTTCAAAGAACAAACTTTCCTTTACAAATGCCAGTAGCAAAAAAAAAACAAAAAACCAACCTTCAGATTTTTAATATTCCACAACAGGCAGCAAAATATTCACACTCACCAAGGGTATCTACTGGAAGCTTCATCCATGGCAGCATACACAGCTTCTCTGTGCCCACCTTGGATAGGCATGACTATAGAGGAGCTCAAGTTTTCAACATACAGTTTCTTTATTCCCTGTTCACCTTTTTTTTAAGAATTGAGAGTGTTTCATGACTGTCCAGATCTCCCCTTGTTGACTGACTCTCAGGGACTACACCATTACTATCCTACAAATTTCCACCTGATCCTTAGTTCGAAGTTGCTGCAAAACTCAGGCCCTACAAGTTGCTCTAGTTTCTTCAGATCTTACTCCCCTAACAATCCATAGAGCTCCTGTTAATCTTAGATGTCAAATGCCATTTTACCAGACCCTTAACATTTCTGTGGGCTTTCTATCTGACCCTGTTATTATCTCCAGCAAGTCTTACGGACATCAAAGAAATTCATGTAGGTGTAATAAAGGAAAACTGCATCGTAGAAGGGAACATCAGGAAATATCTCTTTTAATTTTTACTCTAACTGTGCTATTTCCTGACACATGGATTTTCTAATCTCAGAAACCAATAAAGCTTAAGAGTTCAAAGAATACATTGTCATTTAGTTTCTAATTGTGTCAGCTGTATGTTTTCTTTCCCTAAGTACCAGTAAAAGATATTTTCAAAGGGGATCAGGACTTTTGAACTGGAAACTCAATTTTCAAGTACATATCAGTGACTTAAAAGCTCTAGTAACTCTCATTCAAAAATTTCAAGAGTATGTACACAAGGTCAGTGTCCTAAGTCAGTATCTTCATGCTTTTCACCAGTTGTTCAGGGCATCACAGCTCAACAAAAATGAAGATTCACAATTAGTTCCATTTTTCAGTTCAAAAAAAAAAATCCTCATCCCCGGGCCCAAGAATGTCAAGTAACTCAAATTCTGCATAAGATATTATTTTGAAGATATTCTGAAATCCAATCAGGAATATTTGCCTTTGTAATTGAGAAAATGGCCAGTCAAGAAAACAAGTGGCTATTCTAGTTTCAGGAATTTTCCTTAGGCTGTTAGAGTGAAAGACAATTAATTGCTAAATTTTCAGTTTATTCAGGGAACGGAACTTCAGTTAGGCTTAAAATCAAAAGTCAAAGAGAAAGATACTAAGAATTCTTTTACTGCCATGGAAACATTGTATTTGCAAACACAGAATGGAGAAACTTACATTTTTCTGTGATCACTGTCCTAATGTCTGAACTGGAAGTTTTATTTTTCAAATTCTGAGCCAGTGTAAAAACAGAATCAAGCTGAGGGTGCCGCTGGTCCAAATCTGCCTTTGTTATCTGTTGAGAATTGGGATATAATTTTTAAATTCAAGCAGCAGAAAGTAGTTAACATCATCTGTATTACTTGCATGTATGTGTTACCATGAGTCAATTGGTGTTCCCATCATTATTATAACTCCTGAATTGTAACAGTATTATAGCACTGCTTTAAAAAGCAAAAATATTCTGAATTACAGGTGCTGAAGATCCAGAGGTGATTGTTAACCTCTACAAACCACACAGTTACCACAGTCATTGCAGAATATTTTCCAATATCTATTTTTCCTGTAACTTAATATCTTCTTACCAAATCCTGCTCATTTATATGGGGGGCATAGGGTGGAGTCAGAGAAGGAAAAGAACAGGGAGGATCAGGTTATACACTGCATAAAAAACTTTGTTATTTCACTATGGTAATACACCAGGAACCGATATTACAAGTATTGGAAGTATTATATAGTTAAAAGCGTTCCTAAAGTTTCAGATTCCACAGTATGTTAGACACCCACAGAAACAGTTAAGTACTTGTTCAGCCTGCAGCTTTTACTCTACAATTACTCATGTTAATTGATATCAAGTCAAATAAAATGAACTGTAATGTTAGCACACATCTCACAAATACTGGCCTTAGTCATGGCTCAGCATAGCATGAGCTATCAACAGAAACAAACATTTACATCATAAGCATGTATGCTGCAACTCGTAATCACTTCAGTATGTCTCTGGAAAACAGTTTAGTTTAACCAGAACACAACAAAACTCATTAGAAACCACCAGAGTGAATCATAAAGGTCACCCTCCAAGCAAATATGAAGCTGCTCTAAAGTCTTCAGCATAAGCTCTCCACACATTACCAAAAAGGTATCATTTTTAGAAGTTATTCTCTATATGTTTCATTTAAAACAAAATAATAGCAGCATCTAGCTCACATAGGGACACAGGAATTAACAGGAAGTAGTAGAAAGGAGTCTAATAATGACAGCATTTAAAATGTAATTTTCAGGTTATGCATTTACTGCAGTCAAGGTTGGTTATTTTTGTTTGTCTTTAAACACATGTAATTTCTTTACTGAATGTACAACTTATTAAAATATAAGTCAATTTTCCAATCCACTAGCCTTCAAAAAAAAACCAAAAAACATACTTTCATTCGTGCAATAGTCTGATTGATCTCTTCAGTATTTCCCACGGTGACTATGTTTGACTTGAGCATCTGGTCAATCAATACCAACCAGTCAGCCAACTCAGTTGTAGTTTTATCCAGATCAGCAGGTGCAGAAAGTTCCAAAGCCTGCTGAGTCTGAACAGGAATTTCCAAAGAAGAAGATACTAGCACCATCTTTTGGACATCTGAAACAAGAGTTCGGGGGTTTTGTTAAAGTAAAAAACAGGCATGGCCACATAAGAAATTGCAGGAATTACAGGTTGTTTTCTTTAAATCCTGCATATGTGCAACACCACCTACAGAGAAAGTGCAGCAAAATTTGCATTTGAGGAATTTTAAACACCAGAAACCAAGTAATCGGAAATCCCTTTTCCTTGTTTTTTTCATAGCAAGTCAAAGACTCATGCGAATTACTCAGTCTAAATACAGAATAAACAAGGAGAAAACTTGCAAAGGGAGAATAACATTAAATCTAATCAAGGGAAGCTAAACAGTGTTTGACACGAAAGGGAACTGACCTTCACTAAAAACCAATCCTTTCATTTAAGATAAGCATCTAAAAATTGTCTTCCTCGCTTTTGTACTACGTGTCAGAAAAGTTTCCCCCACTCTTGTCTTGGAATTCACTTAAGCACAAGCAAGTCAAGCTACTGCAACAGACGCTTCGTGGACTTGGCAATACACAGATGTCCTAAGAGGTGACAGATGCCCACTAGGTTCAGCCCCACCCTTAATATCCTTTTAACTCGACACTGCAGAGAAGTGAGTCATGAGCTAAACAGTCAGATTCACTCCATAAGTTGTGACTAGTTGTGTTCTCGTTCCAAGAAAACACGAAGTTAAATCAAGCTGAAGCACTGAATATTACACACTTGCCTCAAGCAACAAAATACAGGAGTTTTACTTAAACACTGTAAGAAAGGGAAACAAACCAAATCAAGGTTTTGAAAGGCTTAAGCAAAAGCTGGTTTTGCTGCATTAAATTCTGTTTAAATTCTGTTTCAAGGCTGACTTGAAAAAAGAAGAAAGTTAATTTGCTGAAGTTCAAGCAAATTTTTTCAGGCAAGGGCTACCTTTTTTACCTAGTTTTCTAAAAGGAGATGTGGGAATCTTGCTAACACTCTGTATCTGCTGATCTACCTCCAACAACTTGAAAAAAACAGCCAGAGTCAGTGCCTGATACAAGAACATATCATATTTAGACAACTTCCCTTACAAGATTCAGAAAGATCAGTAGCAGATGAGAAAGATCTATCTGTGTCCCCGCTGAGCTGAAAGACACAGAATGGCCTTCCTTTATAGGACTACAGAGAATGTCACACAAGAGATACTGTAAAAATAATTAGCTATAAGGAAATCTTCTAGTGGATCTTAATTACTAAAAGGCATGACTACAAGGCACAAATCCACAGGAAACCAGACTGTCAACAACATAGCTATTTTGGTGTTTATTCTGCACCTAGTACACTGACTTCTGATGAGAAGGCCTAAGCTTTAGTAAAACATTCCTCCACTTCAAAACTCCTTGGGGAACTGCAGGGAACTCTCCCAATAAAGAACTGCAGAGTGACTTCTTCCTGACGAAATGTTCCCTCTCCCATAGTAACACGAAGGCAGTCCCAAGTGCAGCGATGGACAACATTTCTTATTTCTACTTGTCTAAATTCATAGGAAAGGGTTGTCCTTTTGAATTATTTTTGAACACAAAAACAATTAAACCCAGTACAATTAAGCCAAACAGAAGGATTGATCCCTCACCAGAAGGCTTTGTCTGTGTAACAAGATGAGACTGCCCAACGAATGCCTCCAGTTCTCTCACTCTGTCAGGCACTTCTCTGAACACCTAGAACCCAGCAGAGAGAAATAAAACCGGTAAGATAACTTATATTAACAGCAAAAAAGCAATCAATTGTTAGAAAACAAAACATTGTACTTCATGCTTGCTACAGTGACATGCCTCAGATATATTTCAATGAATTTCTTCAAGTTATCATTTAAAAACAATAAAAATGCCAAGAGGTACTCAGTGTTGTTTTAATACATTCCAGTACCTTACCTAAATCTTGGAGAGAAATAAATGAACTGATGTAGACAGGTTGTTTACATGTTTTTTACTGCCTAAGCATCAAAGCTATGACTCATTATTTGAGCACACTTCAAGAGAAAGACAACGCAAAGCATGATTTGTTGTCACCAGTGACAGGGAAGTAGAGAAATAAAGAATTAATTAAAAAAAAATATGTTACTGCTATACTCTATTGCAGTGAACACAAATTTGCCTACTTTGCTTTTCAAAACTTTTTAAAAGGCTGTGATGGAAATGTAACCTAGAAAGAGTGGGCATAATATCCACATTTTCATGGCTGAATAGGTAAACATTTTTCTATTTCCCTGAACTATCAGAAGCCCCTTTGTCCAATAAATTCTTACCTCCCTGATATATACTGTAATCCCAAATAATTCTATCCATTTTTCACTTGGATCTCCAGGCTTTGCTTGAAAAAAATCTGCTTTTACTCCAAGCAGCAAGTTATTTCTTTTCTTGCCAATGAGATTGAATACTAGAATTTCTAATTTACATCAGTTATACTCAAGAAGAATCCCAGACACGCTTGGTAGGATTTTCTCACTAAGCTTCACTACAGCTTTGATTTCCTCTAACTGCTGCAAACATCCAGCTTTCCTATACAGCAAAGATCTATTGCGATTCTCTCAGTTTTCCATTTATACATTACTGTTTGCCTCAAACAAGTGAAGTATCTTTGATCCAGCTGCTTAAAAGAAAGCCAATACAAAAGAAAATCAACAAGTTCCTACGCTAAACTAAGTCATTCTGATAGAAAATAAAAAGTCAACCAGTGTTTTCACTTACACATGGATCGGGACACATTTCCTGACCATGCCCACATGGCTTCCAAGATATTTTATCTATGTGTTACAGATACATGGAAATAAAAACAGTCATTTGGAGTACACTACTATATTTTCAACTTTAGGTACCCAATTCTGAAGAAATGCACACCTTATTCCACCTCATATTGAGGGACTGCAGGCAGTTGGATAGTTTGTCTTTTTCCGGAAGGTCAACATTTTTATCCAAAAGCACTTCTGGTTCAGTTCTGTTCAGCCACTCCAGTTTGTCTCCCTGTCCTTCCATCTCTTCACTTAAGGCCTAAAAGCAACAGAAGAGTTATAGACTGAAGCAAAATGCATGCTTGCATGTTTAAGTACAGGGAGGAAGAAGCAGAAGCTCTCCTTTAATGCCAATATTTAGAAATTTCCCTGAAAATAAATAAAAGAATGTTTCTACTTTGGTTTCTATTCTATACCTAGAAATTAAACTGTTTATTCAAATACCAACATTTATTGCTAACTTGAAAACACCACAAACCTGCAAATAGCCAAGCTAATTATGTCAACATATATCACACACACTAATTCTCATCTCACAAAGTGCTTCTGTTTGATCACATCTAGATATATCCATAAGACAACACATTATCAATCAAAACTGTTGCCTGCATTGGTTTTTAAGAAAAAAAAAATAAATAAACTAAGGGTCTACTCCTGACATGCGTTATACAAGTACATGATAGATCACTACCACACATTTCCTCTTAAAGGAAATGTACTCCAAAGGTATTAAAAAAAACCCTAAACATAACCTTAAAACTTCATTTTGATCAAACTCCCACAGCCTTCTTTCTCTTTAGGCATGAATGTGCAGGTCAGATCCTGCAAAAAAAAGTTTATGGTTGGGTCCCCACTGACTTGAACTGTGCTATCATTTGCCCACAAGCACTGTGAAGTAGGAATCACGAATTTTGTCTTTAGAGCACTAGAATAAAAAAAGTTACGATAGCAAGTACACACCATATTTATCCAGCCCAGTAATTTATACTAATCTCTGTTACACAAGTATTCTGTCTGCATAACAACATGACACAAACACGAGCCTGAAAGGAAGATCACTGAAAAAAGTACCCTGCTGCAATAAGCATTATATCAAATAGCGCCTTCCTTAGATTTTTAAGGGTCTAGCTTAAAAGAATTACTTTTTAAAACACATTATATTATTTTTAATTGGAGGCTGCTCCAAAAGCTCTATTTAGAAACCTCCTTCTCAGTTCCCAGACCGTATTTATTCCTGACTGATCAGTTAACATCTGTTATTCCCACTTCCCTAATGCTAACCTTTAATAACAGCTCATCTTCTCTACGCTTTCTTAGTGTCATCAGCATATTCTTTAGAATTGTTCTTTGATGACACAAAACAATTCAGGCAAACACAACTGCAGCTACTTTACATCATTTATACACATTTGTTGGAAGTTCAAGCCCTTCCACCTGATTCGTTCTAAGAGAGATTATTTGGTTGTTGGGTTTTGTTGGTGGTGGTTTTATTTTAATTACCAATTCAAAAAAAAGAAATAAGCAAGATGGTTGGATTGACTACTCCTTTCATCCTTTTAGGATTCCAGAAACATTGTCTTTCACACATCCTACAAGCCAAAGACATTTTGTTGTCAAAGCCGGACAGAAAATAAATGGGAAAAATATAAATGTATGTACACACCCAAATTACTTGAAATGACCAAAATGCTTACAGCTTTAAAAAGCAGGTTAAATAAAAGCTTACACACATCACACAAGTACAAAAACTGCCCAATAAATGGGACAATGGTGCTTGCTTACCATTTTAAGCTTACCGGCTTTTTGCTAAAGTTTTGACAATTAAATAGTTGGACTGGAGGACATCATCTCTAGTGAAATCCCACTTAATAAATTTTACCAGTAGTGCATCTGTCTCTCACTTTCTGCTACAAAGCCACCATCTTCTGGCTAAATAACTGTGCTATCAACTCAAACTTCATTATGAGATGCTTTCTGCCCATGTAATTAACCTCACAAAACTGTCTCACACAACCATTGTATTTCTTTGGCTATTTATATTGTGAAAATTCTCCTCTCCCAGAAGCCATGTCCTGATACTTTGCACAATACATACATGTGCATACAAACAAAACACACTAATCCATCTTGCCTGTAATTCTTGAAAGTTTTCTTCATGGCTGAATGAAAATCTTGCGTCCAGAGCATTTTCTACATTTTCCAACCAGCAACGCAACTCCTCAAGCTTCTTTCTGTACTCTATCAGCTGCTGATTCTCTCCTTTTAGCCTTAAAAAGGAAAACAAAAAATCCACATGCATTTCTGCTCTGAACACAGCATGTCAGTCCTACAGAAATTCTGATGGAACAGTCATGTTTTTCAGTGGTTGGGAACATTTTAAAGGATTCATTTTGGTATTCAAAGGAGTCTATCCTCATTATTAAAATGCAAGATATTTGCAAACTAATATTACCACCTTAACGTAGATTTTAAAAGTCTGCAGAAAACATTAAGTGTAAGTGACAGTAATAACACCACCTTCAATGCCTAATCATTCTAAACCACAACAAAGCCACTGTTAGTGAGAGTATTAGAAATGTCCCTAAGCCTTCCGGGGGAGGGGGAGGGGGAAATTTCCCTAAATCACACAAATCTTCAACGGAACTCTTAAAACTAAGTAAATAAAAATCTTATTACTTCTTTAAACGTACCAGGAGATGTTAAAAATGTGTAATTATGTAAATTTAGACTCCAAAAATAACGATTCATTCCAGGGGTTTATCCTTATGTATTTTTTAGCAGTAAGAACTGAGAGAAGACTGCATTTTCCCAGATAAATATACAAACTTTCAGTGTATCTCAGATAACCTTGCTCTTAAATCTTTTGAAGTAAATTTAAGGCTACTTCAAAACATATTTTCATTTTGTTTAGAAAATACCTAGTCAGATGGGTGAAATCATTACAAACACAGACCCAAATATTTAATTTTATCGTATTGTGGAAATTCAAGAATAATACAAGTGTTTCAATTAGTGCATCTTTGACAATGCAATAACAGAAATCACAATACTGTACTTACAGTTTAGTTTCAAGCCAGAGAAAGTAGCTGAGTATTCCTTCCTAAAAATATCTGGCTTAGCAATAAAATTATGTAAAAGACAAATGAAAATTGTAATAAAAGGAGTGTTTTGGTTGTCATTTGGCGGATTGTGTTAGACTCACTAAGCAGTCAGTTGCAGGTGCATTTACGAGAAACTGGTTCTAGAAGATAGTTCAAAACAGAGGTCTGAATGTCAGGAAAATTCAGATTAATGACAGCATGCAACAGAATGCACCATCTCTTCCAGAGTCTTCTAAATGAGATTCTCTTCATATCTGGTCAGACATCCAAATTTCTGATTAGCTTATTACCTCTGTTTTCTATCCATGACCTCAGCGGTGATTGCTTTCCAGCGTCTATTCAATCCTGCCAGCTTCTCCTGCAGGAAGCTCCCGTCTGTAGCAGACAGTTTCTGTATGATCCCTTCCCCAGTTCTGTTCAATGCTGAAACACTGGTCTGATGGCTGCTGACTCCCTCTTCAAGTTCCTGTCAGAAACATAAAAGCGACACAGAATTTTATTACTGACCTAAAGCAACTTTGATCTCTGGCTTATAATATGCAGGATGAATCCCAGGTGCACATTATTTTACTAAAACAGGCACTTAAGCCATCTTACCTAAAATTGGATGCTGTTGATTTAAGTTATTAAGAGTCTGTTGTTGAATCTAGTTCAATTTTCTTATGAGTGTCATAAAAAGATAATGATACAGAATAGGCTGTCGAATACTACTTAGGATCACAAGAATTCATTTAAACCATCAGTGCTAGAATCCAGACTCATGTTTGATTCCTTTCCTCTTAACATACAGCACTTTCTATTAGTGCTAACAGATGGTATGACTTTTTTTAACCAGCTCTTTTTACAACCTATGCCCCTAACTATTTCTGTAACTTAATAGTATTTTAGCTAGGATAATTATGGCTGTGCTGCTATGGTCCCCAGACATCACAAATCCACGAAACTAGAGGAAGTCAGAAGATGTCAAGATCAGACCTTCAAATATTTCTACCCACTACAACAACCTTTTTACTTTAACAACTTTACAATGCTGTTAGTAAAAATTTCTTTACGACTAGATCAGAAATAAGATGATTCAAGAAAGAGAAGGGAAATGCCCTAGAAGAAAACTCCAAACAACAACAAGGATAAAATACAAAGTGTATGTTAGGTAGAACCCAACTCTTAGATAACCATTATTCACAAAACAAAAGACAAAAAAAAAATCTGATCCCTAAAGCTATGTTTTCTTCTCCTCATTTAAAAAGAAGTAAAGAAGTTTAACTAAACAGAGAAGTCTGTTCTTCCATAACGATGAGCTAGAAACACATCAGGGAATTAAATTCCAGAACGGAAACCTGAAGCAATCAAACCTAAGACATCTGTAATTGGAACCTTCTCTTTTTCTAGAGTGCTTATACAAGACAGGATCTTGCAAAGTCACTAGTTTAAAAAAAAAAATAATAATTTGCTAATTATAGCTGACCATTGTTGGGATCCCTTTTTTTATTAATTATGAGTCGAATGTAAGTGAAATACTGGATCTTAACTAATTAACATCTTTTTAAAGCTGTAAAATAAACAAAACTATAAAACCACAAAAAAATTATGTCAACATTGGAATTATCAAATTATCTCAAACCCATCCACACTAAGAGTCATCATGAAACTCCATACTATAAGCAGGGGTTGAGATCTTCCCTGTAACAAAACAGAATTTTTAAGAGTTATCACTTTTTAAAGGGTAAATGCACAGTCTGATTTCAAATCTATATGTTTATATAGAAAACTAGAATTTAAGAAAAAATATAGACTTTTTCCCAGCTTGCTTATTTTCTGCACAAATCAGACATACCTGCTGATGTAGCCCAGCTGTCTGCAGCTCCAGGCTGCCATCTGGACCACGGGTATCGGCTAATAACACTTCAGCTTCTGTTATCCAGTGGGAAAGGTCATTGAGATCACAGTGGAACTGCCTCCACACCTCAATCGCTCTATCGAAGCAACTGGAAACAAAGCATTGCAAAAATCATCCAAACTGTTTTGATAAAAATGCTACAATTCCTATTCCAGAGATTAGAAACTTTCCTTGTAAAACAGAAAGGCCAGTGTGACAGCCTGGTTAAACAAGTCCCAGTACTGAAGGCGTCCTGACATAGTAGCAGCTGGTAAAAGCCGACAGCACAGGCTGTCATTAACTTCCAGCTGAAGGAAAAAAAAAAAAAGGGCAGTCCTAAGCAAACTTTTACTTCCATCACTTAAAAAATAAAGATTGATTAGCTGCATCAAATTGGTCTGCAGAACCCTTTTTTTCTTTATTATAAAACGGTTCAGGTATCAGACAGTGTGGAACATGAAATATGATTAATTGCTTCAGATTCTTTTTTTCTTTTTTTAATTCATAAACCATGGGGTGCTGGTGCCTGGAATTTAACAAGTGAAGGTGATTTTGATTATATAGAACTGACTGTATTACCAGTGGGCCTGCATAAGTAGGTCTTACACAATTTAATCACACAATAATTCACCAGGCATTTCATTATTATTATCACCTTTACAGCCTCAAATTAATGTGTAGCTTAACTTGAAGGGCAACATTTTCTAGCATGGAACAGGCTGAATTATCACAGTCAGAAGGCTGCTTTTAACTAAAATGAGAGTTCTACTATATTAACAAACTAATAAAAACAGCCCATGAGTGTTAACGAAGAAAACCATGTCAGAAAGGCGTAAAGACAGTGGCTTGCTCTCTCCTGATTCTTAACTCTAAATTCCCATTAGAAAGCAAATAGGACAGATATCTCAAAGGACGCAAGACTTAAGACAAACAAGATGAAATCTACATCAATGCCAACAGACTGGATAGTATCCCATTCCACACTAACAAAAATAGCCTCCTTTAAAGACATAGGAGGCCAAGTCTCCTGCTAATCAGAGACCCTCTGATGGGACAGAGGAGATCTCATCTGCAGCCCATTATTTTTGTCTTACGCAATTCCAACAGCAAAGACTCCAGGGTTACTGCATATATACAGATGCAATCTGAAATTAGCAGCATAACATCAAAGATATCTGAAATCAAACTTTAAAGAGCTAGCGCTGCATTTATTGTCTTCAGTAATTAAATTCAACAATCTCAGAGCTCCTAGCGAGATTTTTTTAATCAAAATTATATCTCATTTTTATCAAGATATCTCTATTTCTTAGCACATAAAGGGCTTTTTTTTTTTTTAGCTATTATTCCTCATGTGGGTCAATTCCAATAAAGAAGAAAGCCTTAAAAATCTCTACTGAAATTTTTCTTACCTTATCTCCTAGTTCTACCATTTCAGTTTCCTGCACACATCTCAACTGAATACACTAGACGACTCTGTAGATTGACCCCAAATCTCAATTTCCTTCTATTTCTCAGGTACATTTTAGTCTAACTGAGCAAATTGTTTCACAACAGTAGCTCATTCCACATTTAATGAGAAGAAATATTCTAAGCACTTAAAATAGTTTAAAAGAATATTTTACCACCTTCCCTCAAAGTGAAAGCTTTCGGGGGAGTTTGGAATACATGACTTTTTCAGAATCCAGAATTTTAGAACTTTGGAGGAGAACGCTTTGAGATACAAAGCTTTTAAACTCCTGCTGTTTCTGTTCTGAGCCTAGAGTTCCATCAGTATTTTGAGAAATGAGAGGAAGTTTCACTCTGGTTTTGAGCCAGACGCACATGCTGC
This sequence comes from Thinocorus orbignyianus, assembly GCA_013400375.1. NCBI lineage: Eukaryota > Metazoa > Chordata > Aves > Ciconiiformes > Thinocoridae > Thinocorus > Thinocorus orbignyianus. The sequence goes on from VXBW01002446.1 coordinate 2,211,775, forward strand.
TGTTTCACTACAGCCTGCCTCAGCTGAAAAATAAAAGTACCAAAGTCCTGTCACTACAGCACTGAGACTTGGCTACTTCTTGCCTCCTCCACAGGAATCCCATTTGCTTCTAAAACCACTGCTCATTCCCAAGTCATCAACACTTTTAGCGCTGGGAATGTCCACAGCAGGAGCAGAAGTAGCAAACCAGCAGCTCAAAGCAGCATTAAGCCCGTTTGTACAGATACCCACACAAAACACAGTCCATTTTACTTTATACGTTCAAGGCAAACTGAGGTCATTTAGTCGAACACTTAAGCCATACTTAGCAAAGCTTCTCATTCAACCTGTGCTGGGCTACACAGGAGCTACTGGAGCTTTTATCAAAGGTTTAACTACTTAGCTGGCATCCAATCAAAATCATTACTACCTCTGAAAAGTTAATCAATCTTTTTGCCACAGACTTCACGTGCTGTTTCTCCTAATTCTGCCAAAATCTCCACCCCCTCCAAATTAGAGAAAAGCCAAAGATTATTAAAGAGATTGAGTATTCTAGCCTTCTTGGTTATACTTAGGGTAACACTAGCAAAAGCAAGTATAAATTTAATTTATATTTAATTTAAAAATTAATTTGTAGAAACAGAAAGGGTATAAAAATGCTAATGAAAAAATCCAGCATTTTAATATTGATACTTATATTGTCTTCATTAATAATAGTATACCCTTCTATTAAAATTGCAGCACTTAATATATGAAGGAAGCTATGTACCATTTCACTTGAACTGCTAGTCCAGTCGTCCCTTTTGTATGAAAAATCACACCCAGTATTATTCTCATAAAGAGCTTTATAGACTTTATGAAGTTTAAGATTAATTCATACTCAGTGAACCAACTGAGGAAATAACCTCTTGCATTTTGCCAGCTAATCATAAGCAATCAACTTATTCTTTGATACACTTATCTTTTTCAAATGGAAGAGTAGGTTGCTGGTTCACCTTGGCTACTTGATGAAATAAAATTTAAGTAGTAAATGAAATTGCACTCATACTTGTAAAAGGATAATAATAGTTAAAGCTTTTCAGTTAAGTTACAGAGGTAAAAAAGACATAACTGGAGGTATGATACGCACTAAGCTTTAAAAACAACAAAATAGCTGCAGGCATACAAATACAGACGGGCAGCAGATCCAGAGCAGTTGTCTACAAATACAGTAAGTGACCATGGGCAGCCAGCAAGAGCATAGAAAGTGGTATCTTGCTGGCATCTCTATTTACTTTCAAATTAAAAAACACTGAAGCAATAGTGCCTGCTGAGTTATTAGAACTATTATTGCTTCACTGATCCAGTGGCCCGGAATTTGTGGAAGTCTCTGCTTAGACAATACCGCCAACCAATTTTTATATTCCTACACATACACCAGTGCTATGAAAGAGAGTTGAAAATATCAGTTTATGTAACACACACTCTTGCTAAAGATCTCTCTTCAAAATATCTCTTCAAAATACAGTACTAAATGTGTTTGATATCAGATTTCTGGTGTTACAAAGCAAATGAATGTGCCTAGCCATTACTTCATGCTCTACAGAACTCCTGCATTAACCATTACCTCATATCACTATTAAAAAGCAAATACTGTTTAAGCCAATCAACCACAGTATGAGCCTTTGCATTTAAGTTTCATAAAATCATTTTAAATACTGCAGCCTTTCAAACTTCTTCCTTCCTTCAAAAGTAGCATTGAATTCTTTGCTAAAAGATGTCCTACTCGATTTTTCTTCTAGAACTTTGCTTTGCAATACCTTAGCAAAGCAAAAAATTTATGTTAATAAACAAAATACTCTGGTTTATAAAGTAAAAAGAATCAACTTCCTAAGAGCACCCAAACTACAATTTGCATGTTGACTACGTTAAATAATTCTGGCAATTATTGTACAATACTCACACATTAAAGCTGATTATTTCCATACTCTTTACCTCCATCATCAGAGTACCTTTGTAAAAAGCTTATATCCAAGTACATAAAATATTTACTACATGCTCACAGAAACCAAACATCCTTGACTTACCACTTACGATCATTGTACATTCTATTAATTCTGTCCCATTCCGCATTCAGCTGGGTTAGAGCATCTCCTATTTGTAATGCCTCAGGTCCAGATGCTTCTAATATAACATCAGGCTGCTTCTCATGTATGACCGCAATTTGATCACCAAGTTTATCCAAAATATCTTTTATGTTCTACAAGCATAGTAATGATACAGGGCATTAGTAAAATCAGCACCAGCAGGATTTTTTTTTTAAAAGAACCAAAAAGTAATCTCTTCGAAATACCATTCCAAAAACCAGTACCTATAATAAAACCGTAATCATCAGCATCAGCAGTTTACAGATTAAACCAGTTTTACCAACTGAACTGAGTAGTCCATCACATCTTTTCAATCTTGTGTCTTCATCAGGATTTTTTTTTATGAAGCGGATGAAATATTTTATATATCCAACCTGTTCCTGAGGGAAAGGGGCACCATACTTCTCAGAACAGCAGTATCTTCATTAAACAAATGTGCCCCCGTGTTATGAAGACACTGTAAAAAATTCCTTTCTCATGTAAAAAATGAGCCATGAAACATGACTTTATTATGCTTCCCGTAACCTCCCATACACAAAGAACTGCAAAAGCATAAGCTGCATAGATTGCTTTAACTTTGTCATTTAAATCTAAAGCTTTTATCTCACATACCATTGAACTATGATGTGAAAATACCTTTAAACCAGACGCTACTGTAATACTGCTTTGGTATTCAGAGGATAAACAGTGGAATTTACTTGTCTTTTTTAATTTTAAACAACAATACTTCTAAAAAGTCTATGGTCTGCTATTTGCTTCTTTTGAAAACATCCTTCGGGTATACCAAAATTTCAAAATGAGACACCTGCACCAAAAATGAAGCATTTTAAACCCATCTTCACATAAACATTCCTATTGTACTTAAGGGACCACAGAAGCAGAGTAAACAGGGACAAGTGGATCTCATTAACAGAACAGAAGAGTCGGAAAACTGTCTCATTTTTCAGGGCATATTGATCCAGTGTATACTGAGTAAAAATACAGCTATACAGTTGCTAAGGTGGTCTTTTTTCTTCTGTTATTCCCTTCTTCCCTCTGAACATAATGTTTAGACATGCAGTACCTTCAGTGCATCTTCCTGAGTTGAAAAATCCTCATAGATGCCAGTATTTAGCTCCGGTGCATTCAGAAGCAGTTCAACATCAGCCATGGCCAGCAAGATTTTGTTGATTTCAACCAAGTATTCAGCTGAAAAAGGCAAGGTCCTAACCCCTGTGGCAAAGTGGCCTTTCAACCTCTGCTGGACAGGGACTGCCTAAAAATATGAAAGTTCATTTTATATTTCAAAGAATAAGCTATTTTCTGAAAAAATCCCGAATCGGTAGACTACATTTTGAATAAGTACCTTTCTACATTAAATGACAAAAAAAAGTCCTTCCTAGTAAAGTTACAAAAATTCAGAAAGCTGCAAGTTTTACAGAGAAGTGTTTCTACACTTATAAAAAAAAAAAAATAGAAAACAGTAGATATGCTTCAGAATGACCATGTATTATTCTTTATTAAAATTCTGGGTAGCAGGAAAAGCATTGCTGTTTCCCTCACCTTGATCCTTACCATTTCCAGAAATTGCACTTCTTTATAAGCCTGGTTCTAGTTGAGGTTAATCCACTGTCTGCTTCTTTCATCATCAAAGACTCCCAGAAGTTACCAATTTACTGAAGCAGACTTTATTTTCCCTCCACAGCCTTTTCAATAACCATCTACACACACGTTTCCCAACTTTTCAAAATAAATTAGTGCCCCAGCAGTACCACAATATGCGTTTTACAGCACTAAGAGATACTGACTCATCAAGAGCTTGGCAATTATTATCTGCTCTGGCTGTTAGACCAGGCTACCTGGCCAAGTACCATGTTAGCAGATAACAAAGCAAGAATCATAATTTAATGTAGCTTTTTCTTGGATTATAAACAATAGCCTGCATCTGAAGCATTAGGAAGCCAGCTGCAGGAAGCTGTACTCTGCCATGCCTGGCAAAGGTAGCAGAGGCAGGTGAAGCAGACATTTTGAAGACTGAAAGTGGTTTTTAGCTGATATGGTTTCTTGTCCAACAGGATTCTGTCATCATCTCTAAAAAATCAGCAATGAAAAAAATAATCTGACCTCCAAATACCGAAGAATTCAAGCCACTTCCAAGCCACCGTCCTGTACTTTGCAAATTTGTGTCAAGCAAGACGCAGAGGCACACGACTGTATGATTTACTAACAGCCAAGAATACACTTAGGAGTGTGAAGAATAAATGTATGTTCACAGCCATTTCAGCCAGTGAATTTTACTTTGTAATTACTCTAGGTTGCATGCACACATGCAAATCACTAGCATAGCTGGCAACCAGTAAAATATTAATCCCCGCTAACAAAGTTGTTTGTAAACACCTGTCTGTATCTTCCTCCTCCACATGTTTCGGAGCATTTCAGATATGTCACTCACATTAACTGGCATCTAATATACACAGCATTCGTAGTTCAAAAGAAAATGTGTGTGCAGTTATTCACCATTCAGGGTTTCTTCTCATGCACCAAACAATCCTAAAGACTTTATTGGTTTTGCACTGGTTTGGCTGTTGTTTTATTAAGTAGACAGTCATCCCTGTATTGAAACTGAGGACACAGCTGGACTTCCACAAGACCTTCACCACCGAAGACGGTATGCTTTCAGTCATTCACTGCACACCGCAGCAGCATAATGAACAGGCCCATAAGCATAAATTGAGTGTACTGAAAACAAGTATTACAGACAAGCACTATAAAATAATAGGCACTGCTTTTGATTCAGTAACGGTACAGCAAACAAGCACCGCAATAAAAACCATAAACTACTCCATATGATTTAGCTAGAAATCCAGGATCTTGGCCCCTGACACTCCCAAACACATTTTCCTCAGGAATCGTGTATGTTTTGTCAGCTTCCATCACTGAAATTCGGAGCAAAAGCCCAAGGCTTAGACAGCGGTATGATTTCCCATGGAAGGAGGGGCCCCAGCTCCGAACAGATGAGACAAAGCCTGTGCAACTCAAAAGTATCTTTCCCTCATCAATGTGGAATAAGCCTGGGTTTGAACAAACACCATGCTGCCTGCTGCATCACAGCTGCCTGCAACATCTTCACAGGGAAGTTTTCTCTAACTCTCCATCATCCCACAAGTCCCATTTGCACACAGACAACAGTCCAGAATCTGGACTTCATCCAAATGAATAGGTCACTGGACTTCATACTATCTTTCTGCTTCAAACACATTGCTTTATCTCCCATTAGAAAAACCTTGCACAAGATTTAAAATAGCACCTGTTGGCATGCAACAAACTTGTTTTCTATGTGTTGCCAACACTGACATATACCCAAGCTTTCTACCTCCCCAGTAGCACCATCCTGGGCCAGACTGCTGCTCTTCTGCAAAGCAGTGAATTCCTCCTGGAGCTGCTCCTGCAGAGTACACCCTCATTACTAATCTGCTTCAGCTGCCTCCCATCACTGAGATGATGTTTCCTCCTTTCACAGCCCTCCTTCTTAAAGGTGAACAGATGTAAGCATTACGAACACATTAGTGCTTTACAATAGCTGAGTTTTAATTGTTCAGCTGCTCTCTACCTTGCACTGCAGTCTGGCAGCTTCTAAAATGCAGCATAAAGTACTAAAAAAATGGAAAGGCAGAAGTTTGACTTAACTGCCTCACACAAATCAAACACCTAAATGTAACAGAAGCTGGGGTTTAGGGGGGAGTTGTGATTTTTTTTTTTCCTAAATTAAAGGAAAAAAAAAAAAAGAAAAACAGGCAAGCAAACTCTTTACTTAAGCACCCACGTGTAAAAAGTTAAAAGTTACTTAGGAGGAGATCTAACTAGGTGACTTAATAGCCCTTTTCTATTTTAATTTCGCTGGTGACAGAGCATGTTTATTAAATTTGGTCTTTCTAAATACCAAATGTAGGACTGGGAGAAAAAGGGAAATACTCAGTTGCTAATGTACCCTCTATAAATAAGGCTTCTCAATGAGAGCTGCTAAAATAATTTTAATTCAGTGGTCAGATAAAAATTTGTTTCCTCTTACACTTAAGCATCTAGTTTGACCTGCAATTTAGCATTTGGTTTCTCTTTTACACTTATATGTATTTTGAAACAAAATCTACCAAAGGTTCAACTCCAGGAGAAACCTGGACTTACTTCCAAGTGGATTTTGGAAAAAACTGCCCCAAAAATTGACATGAAATTAAATAGTTTACCTTGAATTTTTAACTACACAAATATTTTAAGCATAAGCATTTACTCAGTCTAATCTCAGATCACCACACATTACTTATTTTTGCAAATAAAAACCCTTTTGGTTAGAAATGCTCACTACTCAACCATTCCTTGTCCCTTCTCCCTCAAACTCAAAATATTTCATAGCCAGTTTTCTAGGAAAAGCTAAAATCTCATTTCTGTTTTCTTTGTTCTTCTGGGTTAGTTGATGCAGTCAGTAAGCAACATATTTGCAGGTAATGTAGCTAATGGTTCATACTTAGACAAACAAATACATTTTCTTTATTACAGGCATAATACTTCAAGATGGTGTCTGTGTTTCTGTTTATAGGGAAAACTGTACCATGCCTACAACAGCAAATTCACTCACCATCTGCAAAATTATCATTTTCACTTCAAAACGCTTTTCTAAAACCTGGAAAAAATATCTCAGGAACTTTAGTCAAATAATTACCTCTGCAATTCAAGGTTTTCTTTTTCCTTTTGCCTCATTCCAAGCCAAGTCAGAATACAGTAATTTAAATAAATACTGAAGCAAGGTTAAAAAAGAAGGTACTCAAGGAGATATCAACTACCTTCCAGTGCAGGCTTTTCTAGCTAATAGACTTGTGGTAAAACAGATATTATTCAGAAGTACCTGCTATGCAGAAGGGTTACCAATATTTCAGAGGCACGTAGCTCCATAATCCCTAGAAGCATACATGATGAGAAATATTTATGATCCAGCTACTTCCAGAAAATCAATATATAGATATATGTGACCTTCAAGCATCATAAATAAATCCTCTCCTCTCTACTAATTTACAAAAACGTAAATAATGTATTACATAAAAACTTAATTGGAGTCTACTCCCCAGCTTGGTGGATGAAACCCTCCTCTCCCTCCCCATTTGTTCATTTCAAGCACTAGTTTCTCTTCTTCTGTCACTGATCCTTAGACCAAGGTGAGAGTTTCAGCCGGCTGCACACCAGTGGGTCAAGAATCCATTTAGTGTTTCTCAATCCTTACCTGAGATGAGCAAAAAGCACTAGAGTTTGCTGTTTGGTAGTCTCGGCGTTTCCCCACCTTCATCAGACACCCCTACTGACTAAAGACAGGGGAGGGAGAGCCTCTGTTCAAACACAGAATAGCTGGTAACAATTGGGGAGGGACAGTTTCTGTTGCAGAATTTTACCATTAGGGACCCCTCTGGGGCCAAGGGTAAGTCAGTTTGGGTGACTTGAAGAAAATTCTGGAACAACTGTGTTAAACTGGTGATATTTGGGAACACACTTTCTCCCTTCAGAAACGGTACAGTCCCATACTGGTTTTGGTGCTCAAGATCAATTAGCAAAGCAGGTGAGAGAACAAGCCATAGAAGTAAAAGAAGGTAATCTGAGACAGGCTGCCTTATCTTCCCAGTATCAGAAAGCCAGAGGCACAGGCATCTGAAGTAAAAGCAGAAGTTTCTGAGTTTCACAGCAGTAACGAGAACTACTGTGGTCCCTTTCCAAAAGTATAGCTGACTCAGCCACACTAGAGACTACATCTGGAATTATAAGGATATTTTTACACAGCCTCACTAATTTCGAGGAAAGACAGTGTTACTCCAATACTCTACTGCAATTTTTATAGTAATCCATATTTACATGATATTCTGCATTCAAGTGCCCAGGTACCAAGATGCAGTAATCCAGGAATGGATCCGGTAGAACTAGGGATTAGCTGCAGTATATTCCCAGAGAAAAAGACTTTATAGGAGGCAAAGGAAAGGATCTTCCATAGAGAAGTCCAGTCGACCTGCAGCACAACCAATAGTGACAAAGAAGACCAGTCTGTGGCACAACTGGAGTGCTCTTACTAGCAAGGAACCATCCAGGTCCACCTTTTTCCGTTTTCAATCCAATAATTGGTTCACTCAAGAAAGCTGATGGTCAAAAAAAGTAAGTGAATTTTGCGGTTTGGATGTGCATGGGATCCTTCAAACAAGTTCCCTGGCATCAGTCAGGTCCCAAGGAGCTCATGTACAAGCAGATTGAAAACGTTTACTTTCAGAGCTGGTATTGAATTGCCAGCATGATGAAGAAGAGCAGACCGTCTGCCATGGGCTGAAGCCGTACAGCACTACAGCTGTGAAGGAAGAGCACCACATTTTCATTTCATGGTGTGAGACTCCTAGGGAACCAGAGCATTTTACCCCTGCCTCCAAGTTAATTGGTGCTGGGTTAAAATGTTGCAAAGCAGTCAAGAAGAGATTGATTGGTTTTAATTATGAAGCTTCATATACAGAAACTGAGAAGTACTTGACAGATTGCTTAGCCCCCAAGCTTGTCCAAGAAATTACTTACTGCTTCACAAGGTTCCTCACTGTTATTGCCTAAAATATTAATGTAATTACCGTGCAGCCAAAGTGTTTTGAAAGATGAAAAGGAGAAATAAATTTAAAAAAAATCCCAACCAAAAAACAACCACTAAACCACAGCATAACACTGAAAGTATCTGCACCCTCAACAATTAAGACACAGATTTCTGGGCAATAAATCGTATCAGACCCTGACATCCTATTAAATCAGTTGTGAAACTGTTTGTCAAGACCCAAGTCCCACACATACACATTATCACACATAACTCTTCTCATAAAACTATACTTCAAGCTTTGTCATTTTTATTAATCTTCATTGTGTAAAGTAATATCAATCACATGAGGGTAGTTATCACTCCCTAAGCGCCCGAGGCAGTGAAAAGCAGCATAGTTAAAATATTCCAGCCACGGGATGCAGAGGTACTGAGTTTAATCCTCCAACAAGGCTTTTATCATACTGGTACCAACCAGACATTAAATCAGGCTGGTTGAGCCCAGGTATCCACAAGCAAGAGAAACTGTCTGATTCAACTGCCCAGATCACACCCTAAGAATTGGGCATGATGACTGGGATATTTTGGACCTATGATGACTATGTAGAAATCCCAAACTAGTGTATGCTGATAATTTCCTAATAAAAAATGAACACTGTCATTTTGAAAACACTTCTTTCCAAGAAGATGTCAGAAGAACAGGCATAAAACCCTAATATATGACTCCCTACGGCTCACACATAGCCTTCGCTCTGTTTGATCTAAGAAAAAAAAAAAAAAAAAGCTCCAATTTACCTGTAGTTTTTGTTCATCCTCCACACCTTGCACCCCTGACAGACGGTGCTCAGCCTCATCCAGCCACTTCATTAAACTGTCATGTTCCTTCTTATACTGGGAAAACATTGGAGAGAGTTCCACCACCTGCCTCCTTTGAAATGGCCTGCACTCCTACAATTCAGTATGTTAGGAAAATATGGTATAAGAAGAGAGAAGTAATGAGCAGGATAGGTGTTATTTGAAAAACAGAAATACTTGAAGGATTCATTTGAAGAAGCATAGTCCAAAATCTGCAATAGTAGCCATCTATTTTTTAAAGTAGCTATATGCTATTTATCTGCACAGACGTGCTCAAACCTGGCTTGAAGGTCTTACCTTACCTTTGAGCTATACCTCACCTTACCAACTCTAATATGATTCAAACAGGTGAGCTAAAAGGTGTATAAGAACAGAGATCCCCTTTGTTCTACACAAAAACATTTTTAATGACATGGGTATGAAAGTACCACAACATACTAGAGTCCACAACTTCCAGTAATACCATCCTTACAGGAAGCAAGAAGAATTCAGGAGCAGAATCGTATTCACATAAACCTCTTCAGTTCAGAACTCAATGAACAGCTTCAACTATAGTTAGAAAGTCATAACTAGGTTTTAAGTGGGATACCAAAGGGAAGACCACATAAATGAGCTTTAACTATAGTAGCTATCATAACCGTACCTGCACGCTGTTGTATTTTTTCTGCAGAAGCAACAGCTGTAGGCGAATCTTCTCTCTCTTATGGTCCTCCATAGGCTGCTGTAACAACTGCCCTCCTTTCTGCAGAACTTCTTCAATCTGAGCTCTTTCTTGGTCCAGCTAAGATTACACAAACCTGTGTTATCTACAGAAAGCTCAGCTATGACTTCCAAAATGAGTTTAGCACCTGCTCAGATATTAACAGTATTGGTACCATACTGTTGTTTTACTATTCAAATGTGAGCCAAATTCCAGCAGAGACTCTCCTCCAAAACTGCCAAATCCTAAAATCCTGCTCAGTCATTCCATAAACTTATAAAGAGATGCATGAGCCAGCATTGCACACTGACAGCCCAGAAAGCCATCAGTATCCTGAGCTGCATCAAAAGAAGTGTGACCAGCGGGTCACGGGACATGATTCTCCCCCTCTACTCTGCGCTTGTGAGACCCCACCTGGAGTACTGCGTCCAGTTCTGGAGTCCTCAACATAGAAAGNTCCCTGTAGTAAGCTCACTCAATGAGCCAGCAGAAGGCACCCACAGCAAGAGAATGCTATGACTTCAGCTCCATTTATATTCTTGACATTCCTTCACATAATAAGCAAGCTCAGAGTAGAATAACAAGCAAACAAAACCACAGCATATATAAAAACAGCACAAAGGGAAGCATGTGCTCCATAACAATAGGTCCTTCCATAGAAGCCTTTTAAAAACTGTTTTCTATAGTATACATGCTGTTTTCCATAGACTTAATTCATGCACTTTAAATGAAGGCAGATAGGGTGGGCTGGCAGGCCTTTACCCAGTTTTGTAGCCAACAAGGCTATTGTGGACAAAATACAAACAAAATGGTGACAGTTTTTATACAAGTGAATAGCAAAGCCTAGAAAGTTCTTATTTGGACTTGCTATGAGCCATATTACAAGACTCTTACTTGCATCTGAGCTCAAAAACATCCACTGACCTGACCTATGCACTGTGATTCACTATATCACACCAGCTTACATTTAATGTGAAAAAAATATCTACCCAGTGAAACAGATTAGAGGCACCAAATGCATAGTAAGAGTCTCAGTTGCATTAAGTAATTATTTTAACATAAGTTCAGACAGGTTTGAAGTAAGGTTTGCATCCTATTACTTTTACAGGAAAGATTCCTTATAAAAAGCTACTTTGAGTGGAAGAGAGAAAAAGAACGTTGGTTCATTATCTGAATTACATAAAACCATGATGAAAGTACAGACTAATGTACGACTAGTTACCCTAAATGTTCCAGCCAAGAGGCAGCAGCGATGGGAAAAATACGGGAAAATTGCAGTGTTTCCAACAACCTAGCAATTCCCTTCATTTTCTACTTCTTTCTATAAAGGATTTTTCTCAGAAGAATTCCCCCTTAAAGTCAGGAGGAATGTAAAATGTGGACAAATACGACAGGGAATTAGTCAGTTATTTAATTCTTCCATTGCTCACAAACCTTTTCATCTTCCCCACCCAACTCAAGATGCTTTTCCACAATTCTCAGCATGTTCTGTATGTCACTCTCAAATCTTTCCAGGTCTGGAAAAGCTACTCTGACTTCACGGGGCTCTGACATGACAGGAAGTCGTTCTTGTCCAACAAGCATCTGCAAAGCATAATAGAACTTCAGTCAAGCTGAAGATTCAGTCCAAACTGTCACAAACAGTTTAACGATTTAAACCAATTCTCCCAGAACAGGCACACCAGTTTGTAGGACCATGAGATAACAGCATAAAAAAAAAAAAAAATCACAAGAGTTGTTTGATCTAACACTGAGGTAGCTTGGACACAGTGTTGATAGGTATTAACAAGCTTCCAGTTTCAAACCTCAATCTGAGCATTTTGGTCTCAAAACAAACAAAAAACCTCCAGTCACATTAGCTTATGGAGATGTTCTGTAGTTTATATAAATGCGTACTGCAACACATACATTTTTCTGCATCTATTTAACATAGTTATTTGTAGATTTTCCGTGTCAACTCAAGTCATCACCTGCTACTCCAGTAAGAAAAAGCAACCAGTCTAAAAATCAGTTCATTTTCTACAAATATGTTTATTTTTCACATAAAAATACCTACACTTAAAAGAGAATCAAAAGCAGAGAAGTGTTGTTCTAACACATATAGATCTATCCCCTAAAGCTATTTTTCATCATTCTGGCATAGAGTCCCCAAGCGTGTTCTGGGGCTCACTCATCCTCACCTTGGCACTTTTGATGTGCTGAGACACCTTCTCAAAGTTGCGGTTCAGTTCTGCCAGTTTGGGTTCAACAAGTTCACGACATGACACCCCCCGACCATTCATTAGGATGATCGCCTGATCACGCACATTATCCACTCGCAGACTAACATCATCTAATTCAGATGTTAAGCGCTAAGAAATAAAAGAAAACACAAATGGTTACCCTGGGAAGAGAAAAAATATCTAAAATAATCCAGGAAACGAAACTGATTTCACTTCATTTAGAACCTAGAAGTGGTTATTTGACAGCCACATTTCCTACCTTCACAGTTTCCTCCTTTTTGCTTGCTGACTTTTTCTCAATCTCATCCAGCAAGGCTTCAGCCTGATACAACCACGTACTTATGTGGGCCACATTTTCATCAAAAATTTCCAGCTGGCTCTGATGATTCTGGAAAAAGATTTAAAAAAAAAAAAAAGTATCAATGTCAGAAACTTAAAAAACATCCACAACAAAAACCCAACACAGAAAAGAAAGAACACACAAAGAGAAAAAACCACACAACAGAAAAAACCTGCCAAAGCTACCCTTATGAGTAAAAAGGAAATCAATGGAATAAAGTGTTATGGATACACCTTGGAAAGGAACACTGAAAATGAGGTTGTACATTTCACATTTCATAATTATTTACAAGAATTTAATTTCCATTCTACACCTTTCAATATTATTGTTCTAAATTCATAGAAAGGGAAACTGAAATAGCTGAGGTCACTGAACACCACAAAAATACCTTTACTATCTGAAAACATCAGTCTGATGCTAGCACCAATTATACACTGTTTCCCATCTATTTAGCAAAACCCACAGCTTTAAGCTGCATAATATGCTCAGTTTTCTATTTACTAAGCCAAACAGACATTGTTGGCCTCAACTCAGAGTTGGCATATTCTTAAACACTTCAAATTATGGTCTATCTGAAAGAGCAGTAGGCTGACAGAGGGTCCCAAGTGCTTTGCTGAACACCACTAGCAAGTTATCAATTCTCCAATAAACAGCCATCATTCGGGCCTCGAGAAAAATCTGTCAACACAAAAATGCTCTGTTCATGCTGGAGCTGGCACAGAGGTTTCCTTCAGGCCAAATAAAGAGCAGCACACACAGCAGCCTCATGGAAACTAATCCTTTTGGGTCAGTTCCTTTTGTTTTCTACTTAAATCAATAAATTAATGAACTTAAAGAGAGTTACATAGAAAACACAAGACAAAATTTGGGCTCTAACATGTTGCAAAACAAACAATACTTCCATAATCTGGTGGCTTTTCCCTCCTTCATTTTAATCTGGCAGAATCAGCTACTACCAGTTAATGAGTGAACCTGCTAGCAGTTTTGTGAACGTTTGTATGTCCCACAACCCACTCAGTCCATGTGCAGTGGTAGATGCCCCCTTTCAAGACTGTTTATAAGGTTACTTTTGTGTGCTAGAGTACCTAGAATTGTATTAAGAGCTAAATAATGACTGAGCACAAAAGGCTAGCACTTTTGGTGTAGCAAGATAAAAAGTGATAAAACATTAACAGGGAAGAGGGACAAGGAGATAAATTTGTAAACGAGGACAAAAGATTAAAAATGTAGTGCAATGGCACATAGAAGAGAGGCAGAGGAATGATAAAGAGATTAAACTAACAGATGTGTGCTAGGTGTTCTCTAAGCGTTTGCCGGATTTTCAATAGAAAAAGAGGAACTACACCACAAAGTCTAGGGGGAATAAGAACCCAGAAAAAAAAAGTCCAGCGCTGAGGCCAGGAGAAAGAGAAAGACAAAAGAAAAAGAAGTTAAACATATAGTTTTATTCTCTACAACTAAGGAGGTTATTTCCACTCAGTCAAGTTAACTGTGTGCCTGGGATATTTACATGGTTCCTCACTCTCACATCCAGATTCTACATTTTCATCTCCCAGCCACTGAGTAATAGCCACTACTACCAAGCACATGGTACCAATGCCTATAATGCATCTAAAACACTTGCAAAACAGTTTCCCACCTTCCTCATTGTATATAACCCCAGGACTCATTATCTCAGTCTACAGAGTAACCAGCTATCTGTTCTGCATTCCTTTAAGCCTGTGAGGCACCATGAAGCTTCACCTCATACAGCAGTGAGACAAGTAAAAATTGCAACTGCTCCAAGGGTGTGGAGGAAGAACTACCCTGAATATTTGTCACAGACAGCTTACCAACAAGGTGTCACACCAGTCCTCAGTCCAGGTCCTAACTCTGCTCCAACCAGCATTAAGGACACACAGTTTCTCCTCCAGGGAAGTCTCGCTTCCTTCTACCAGAGCCTGGAGTGCAGTGCAGCTTTCAGTGATGCTCTTCAGATCAGTTTTCCTCCTCTCCAGCTCTCTCAGCACATTCTGAAACAAGAGGAGCCATTAACACTACACACTGCTCCCAAGGACAAAGGAATCAAATTTTTACACCCACTGGAAACAAGTGATATCGTAGATGATCTTCAGTTGAGAAAAATCAAACCAGGTAGATTCACCTTCCATTTACACTCACTCTTTTCAGATAGTGACCTGAAGAGAGTGGAGCAAGCAAGAGCACAATGGATGCGAGTGTCTTAAATAACTTAGCTTGAGACCTTTTTAATTTGCTGTTTTATAACATCTTCACAGTGCTTTTTCATTATGTACATAGAGCAGATGCATCACATCATATTATAGGTCCAATTTTCACAGGTTCTTTTCTGCGGTGTCAAGCACCACAGAGAATACAATTTTCAAGAGACACTTTGGATTTCTCTGTATGTTTTCCTATAAAAGAACTTTACAATTAACAGCACTGAGAAAAGTGGTAGGCTGAATTTTTTGTTTCTGAGAACCATCACCACTCATTACTGCATATGTTCTTGCTACATATTACAGAAGCCTTATTGTTATGTTACTTATATGTAGATAACTAAATATACGTATCTTTAGCTTTAATATTTTTCCAAGTCATCTCTGATTTTAAATCATGGGATTTTCCAACCTAAAAAAGTTTAATCATCTCTGAAAGAAAGCATACTGACATACAGATTGACTAATATGTCATTTCTTGAATATCACTATATGGTTTCCACATGGAAAACAGCACCTCTTGTCACATAAAATCACTGATTATTATTGATAACATCTGGTATTTAGAAGGCTCTTTCATGTCGGTGTGCAGCGTGTGCAATAATGCAGTTAATCACAACTAGTGTCTGGAGCTCCTTAAGCATACTATCTGTGAAGTAAATAATTTATTATATACTCATAACTTACTATATTAGAGATAGAAACAAATACATTATTACATTTTAAAATTGCCTCTAAAAAAACTCAAGCTAGGAAGGACAAGTTCACATGCAACATAAAGGGCTCGTTCTCCTGGTGGTGTATTGAAGGAGTTCATAAACTATTGGCATTGCTTATAGATGTATAGTAAGCATACTTCAATGAGTATTTACAAGCTTGTTTGGAAAGAAGTCTTAGGGATACTGCCACAGAAGAAGTATAATAACTAATGCAAATAACTACTAATTCTGAGTGAAATGGGTGCAAACAGGTGTTTAAAAATTAGGTGTTTTTCTAATTCTTTCAAGCTTTCAAGTTTTAAGACTGTACACAGACCTATTCCAAATGTAAAAGGTAACAGAAAACAATGACTGGAAAGACCAGTATTGCTGAACTGCATCAACTGACACTTGTTGCTAACTCCAAGTAAGACATACACAAGTTTCTAACAGTGTGAGAAAATAAATACTTTGCCTCAGAATGATACAACACATTTGCCTGCTTCCATGAAAAGTTACGATTTATAGATGGAAGAAAATAAGGAATTATGGGAGCTTTTTGGTTTGCAAAGTCACAAGATTAAAGACAAAGCTGTTTCAGTCAGGAGTTACAAACTCAATTTTTCATCAAAAATGTCAATGAGCTTTGTTTGTTCTGCTAGTAAAATATTTGACCCAGCCCAAAATTATATTTGCTGATAATTATTCTTAATTATATTCTAAAACAGTTCATTACTTATGAACTGTGTAGAAATACAGTAAGCCACTTAAATACCTATTAATAACAAAGATGCAAGAATATCTTTAATATTTACTGGCCATTTAAGTTTGAGGCAAGATGCCTGAGATGTAACAAGTGAGACTTGATAATGTACTGAATATTATCTACTGAATCTACTAAAATTTCATGATGTAAGAGATTTAGGAACAACTTACAGGGAATTAAATTCACAGCCACTGCTATGCTATGTAGTATTGCCATAATATTAAAAATTAATTCTACAGATATTTGAGCATGCTTACTTTGGCCCAGGCAATTTCTGAATCCAAATCAGAAAGCAAGCTCTCTGCAGTGGACTTCTGCACAAGCTCAGCCTCAGTGGCAGCCAGCCACTCTGACAAAGACGTAGCCTCTTTCTTCATTTTGCGTGCCAGCTGGGATGCTCTTTCGAGGTCTTGCTTTCCTTCTGTCACCTACAAAAAAAAAAAAGGAGAAAAAAAAAAAAGATTTTAAAATATAGCAAAAATCAAAGTGCTGGCCAGCTAAAATACCCACACGAATATATAAAACCCTTCCATCTGAAGACTGGAGAAGTACGCTGAAAAGAAAAATAGAAAAACACCTGCATCTTGCTATACAAAGCAGTTTACATCAAACTAATTTTAGATCAAGATACACTTAAAGGAGACAAACCTGCACATCAACCTATTTATAGCTAGGAATCATCAAAATCATGTTTAAGCTTTATGGACTGAAACTCAGGGAGATAGAAAATCCACAGTCAGTTACTCACACAGGGGAAATTCAGTGTTTTGATAGACCTGCTAGCTGTAAAGAAAAATTTCACTGAAAATCTAGCCTGCCCTTGAAAACATCTCAGTAAAGTGAATATGAAATTTGGTGTTTGCTGCAGTATAATCAATTCTATCTCAGGCTGGCTACACAATTAGTCTGGTCAAACTTTAACACAGACTTGATAATAAATCCAACTAAAGCAATCAGAATCAATTGACATTTCGAAAAATTGCCCTGTCTCAGCTCAGTGTTTGCATGCATTTATTCCAAATAATGCACTCTTTGAAGATCTAAAAAAATAAATTCAGAAACAAACAAAAAAATAACATTACACTGCAAATGACTCTGCCTTTCTGTCCTTTCCCAATTTTTTGTCCCCCTGCTTTCCGAGTTATAGATGTACCTGTTCCCCTACAATCCACATCTTAATGCAGTTAATGAGAAACACAGGTTTGCCTGCATTTTCTATTTCATAGTGGATGGATTACGATTAGAAACCATCATGACACCTCTTTTAAAGATAAAGTCACACCAACTTAAACTTTTCACGTGACAATCTGATAGTAAATTGTCTTGCAAACTGGTTTACAGAGACGAGAATGTACAACAGCATTCAAAGACTTTAATGAATAGCAGGCCAGCTTTGCCAGAACGATGAAAGTTTTGCAAACCTTCCTTTCTTCAAGGCTACCTCCCCTTCAGAAACACTTTGAGCACAGGAGTCTTGTACAACTACAGGATTGTTATGTGTAATCTTTAGTCTCTCAACTGATTGCTCCTGAATGTTGGAACTAGCCTATACACTATCAGCTTCAGAATCAAGTTTAACATCATCTGACATCAAAACAAGAAAGAAGGGAATTTATATGCAGACAAATGTTCCCATGTCCAAGATCTGATTTTCTTACCTGTGCCCCCAAGTCATTGTAAAGAAATTTCAATGCTGTCAATTGTTCATCCATCGCTTTGGGATTATCTGTCTGTTGTTTCTGTACAATTTGCCTTCCTGTCTTGATGACAGTCTCAATCTCCAATTTCACCTCACTGAGGGTCTTATAGAGTTTCTAAAAACACAAATACACGTATTGGTGATCAATTTGCAATGCAGATTTTCAGACTTTGCTTCATTTGGGGATGTGAATATCAGATTGCACCTCTGAGCTATGGATTAAGAGTAATGTCTGCCAAGAAGATTTTGAACTCCTGATGTTCCTTATTTCATTCCAGTTCTCGTTTTCACCCAAGAAAAGAGTTAACCCACTAATTTAGCGGTGTTTATTCCATAACATCACCACACACTGCAAGGCTAACATTGTAACCTGTGCTTGATTTTATGTATACTATTTGTTTTGTTCAAATACTAAGAACCAAGAAAACTTGCCCCTGGTGTGATGCTTCTCCATAACACAAGAATGATCCAGGAAAAGGAGCTTATAAAAATTCAGCTGTTCCACATCTGTGATCAATCTACTACTTTTATGTCCACATTTTCTAATTCTTCTGGGTAAAACTTTTAGTTATCAATTGTTCTGTAGGTGTTTTGCAATGAGTTGAAACAGTTCCATGAGTACTTTAAGCAAAATTTCTTGAGGAGAGAGTTTAGGCAAGAAAAAAAAAAAAAAAAGAAAAAAAAAAAAATCACACAACAGACAAGCATGAGTTAAGAACTTTGCACAATTACCATGCAGCTGTCCAGATGAGCTTGGATTACATCTGGGTCAGTATCCTTCACATCCAAGACATGAAGTTCTGCTTTTACACCATCCAACACCCGCTTGCAATCCAACATGCGCTGCTCAAAATTGGCTGGTTTCTGGAAAAGCTGATACTTTGTAGAGACTTCACGGAGTTTTCTCTGTTTTAATGAATATTATTTCAAAAGATAGTTTTAAATTAATATCCGCACTTCAATAAAATAACGTTTAAAGCTAAAGCATCCCCTCCCACAGATCCTAACACACCTCTCATACCACCACAACTCAGTATACATGGCAATACTACTTGCCAAGCCAAATTCAATCACCCATTCCTAATCTCCACCTGAGATGCAAGAGAGCTATAATTCTGTATCATATACTTTCAAAATATCCATTCTACTAAAATAGAGACTTTCTGACTTTAATTGAATAAGTAAGCTTCAGCATTTATCCCATGATATTTATGAAATTGAATCTAATGCTTCTTGTTTCCTAATGAAATCATATACTATTTACTTCTGAGGTTTGGTTGACCACACCAGGCAATTTACAGGCTGACAACAGCAGCCTGTAATTGAAAACCAAAAAATTCTTAGTGCAGCTCTCATATTGTTACCTGCAAAGCATCCAGCTGAGTTCCACCACGGGGAGACCTGCACTCAGGAGAAGCAGGAGGGAAAGAACGAGCACTTTTCTTGAGCTCCTCTAAGGTGGTTTCGTGAGCTGCAATCTCAGCTTGAATTTTCTGCCACATCATAGAAACAGAAAAAAAAAAGTTACAAAATTGCTTGCAGAAAGAGGAAGAGGAATTTGCTTACCACCTACTACCCACTAGAACTAAATTCACTCTGTAAAAGTTAAACACTACCGGGCTTATTTTAAATATTCTGGCACTGGCAACAACTTGCTAAATTAAAAGCCATTAAAATTGTTATTCATTACAACCTTCTTAAAACAGGAAAACAATTCAGATTATGAAAGATATCACCTAGTACAAAAGCACAGGACTGAAATGAAGCCTTTGTGAATTATTAAGTCTAAGCTGAGAACATTGTGAGATATTTCAAAAAGCTTTATAGTAAAAAGATACACTGGAATACCTGGGCCTCCTGGGGCATCTGAAAGGCATCTACCCTATCGGTCAGATAGGATGTCAGCTGTCTATCCAGCTCCACTAAGTTTTCCTGCAAAACCTGCAACATGTGCTCAGTTTCCCGCATGGTCTGAAGCTGCTGTTCCAAGGCTATCTGCCGGCTCACCGCCTGAGTGGGACAGAAAGGTAGGACAAGATGGAGCGGTAACTCAATATGAATTATATTAAACTTTCTCAAAACAGTATGAGGGAGACCCAAAAAATCCTACACAAGGAAGATATCTAAAAGAGCAAAAGGAAGCCCCAGCAGGCAGCAATTTTTGAAGGCTGCTGTGATTTATGCTGGTAACTGACAAACAGTGGCACAGAAGGAGAGCTTTGCTGCTAGATACATAGGAGAGCGAAAACAGGTCCCTCCTGTCACCTCAGGAAGTATTCTATTAAAAACACACCCATTTCAAAAACTAGCTAGTCAACTGGAATCAGGGACTTTGTAATACACCACAGCTCAATGTTGTTTCATGTGTAAGCTTGCACTTTTTTTTTTCAGAGCAATAAACTCTGTTACAGCATGAAAATAGAGGTTCACAGCTTCTTTCCTCCATTGCCTCTCCCTTCAACAGCAAAGCTTCTAAGTTCATCTGAAGTATCACTACTTCCATGGAAAGACAAATTCCCCACTAGCAACACACATATAGGCCAGTGGGTGCATAGATACAGACACAGAGATGTGGGAAGTTCTCAGCAGCCCAGTGTGTCAGCGCTGCAGCTGCCAAAGCAGATAGTACTTTATTGCCACAAAAACTATTGTAACAGGAAAAAACAATTGTGAGTACTAACTTAAATGACAGCATGTAGCCCCCAGCTGAGGGCACTGCGTTCCTGTTGCTCACTGCAATGAGGATGAACTGAAATTCCCTCTATGACTACAAATAGGCAGTGACAGAAAAAACCCTCCCATCCTATAGTTTTGCAGGAGCCTGTATTACCAGGATACAGAACACAAGTTACAAACGTATGCAACCTGAAATACAGCAAGTCTTCCTCTACTTATTAAATCTAGAAAAGATTAAAGTATGAGAAGAGGAAGGGGACAACATAATAGATGGAGAATGAGAAGAATGTTTTCCTTCTGTTCCTTATTTCAGTGTGTCTTCTTCCTAGCCATTTCAAAGAGTGAAAACGTCACTTATTCACATTCCTGATTTTTCCAGCTAGTGACCAGCTTGCCAGTATTTATGGCACTAGAATGGGAATATTAACCTCAGTTATTGAACCGTCCACTTTGAGGCTGGGATTGCCCTTTTTGTCAAAATTACCTGGGAAAATACCAAAGGGTCCCTATAATGCGAGGGCGTGCAGGCATGCAAAACAAAACCATGATTCAAGTCAGGGAAAAAACCCATATCTTGCTCTTAGGGTATTATTCCAAATTGAAAACAGCTGACAACATTATGAAGGTTTTTCCTCTTTTCCTGTATTGAAGTCCTGCATCTATGAATTCAGCTGTCTAACAGGAATCATTTCAGATCACTGAGCTGAAAAACCCAGTCTACTTCAACCCTGCCCCCAAATTCTTACCAAGTGACTCAATTCTTCATAGCGGGCATTGAAAGCCTCCAATTTTTCACTGATGATATCATCAAGAATCCCTCCATCAATCAATGTCTGCCCAAGTTCACGAATCTGGGTTCGATTATCAGCTGGATGACGTAGGACTGATTCCAGGGACTAATTAGAAGAGAGTTTTAAAGGTCAAGACACTGAATGATACTGCACTCCAGAGGTGGAAATCTGGCTGCACACAGAGAAGTTTTACACTGCAAATATCTTCAGAGTGCTATAAAAGAATTAATTAGTTATGGCTTAATCTATGATGGTATAAGGCAAATACAGTGGTCATCTTGCTTTAGGTAATTGAACTTCACAGCGTTCTCGCCTATTCACATCATTTCATACTACAGTGCTGAAAGAAATTATTTTACACAGAACAGGAGACAGCACAGTTACGTGCTAGCAAAATTCAACTTTTAGTGGGAGATCTTAGAAATATCCATGCTAAATCCAGAGTAATAAATTCATTTAATCTGAAGAAACAGAATATTCCACACGTATTTCACTATCCTAAGGAAGTGCAGAACTTATGTTTTCTTAAACAAGTCTATCTGAAAAGTTACCAATCTGACAGCCTGACTACAATACCTCAAGAGCATCATTGACAGCATCCAATTTATCAGGGAGATTTTCTGCCATTTGGACCCTTTCTTCCAGATTGTTCAGCCAAGCTGTTTCTAAATCAAGATACTGAAGCAGCTCAATCCAACAGGACCACACCTCCTAGGAGCAACAGAAAAAACATAAATTAGCCTACAACACCAGGCAAATCTCATACACCCTATGAACAGCTTAAAGAAGTTATCTTTCTGAGACATGCATGTAAAATAGGCAAGTAGTAAATATTCAAACCCCTGCATGGCACAGGAAGGTGTAGACAGAAAAACCTGCAACTACAGCAGCAAGATAAAAAGAAATACATAAGAGTCTCTAAACTCATGCTAAAATTATCACTGACATCCAGATTCTTGCCATTTAAGAAAGGAACAAAATGCATCACTCCTCTCAGAAGACAGGATGTACACAACCTACCCCAAACTATAATTGACCGGTTCTAATTATTGTCATATTTCAACCTTTAATCACCTAGAAGTTTCTTTCTGTCATTTTGGAAGAAACACAGATACATAAGAGAGATGTGAGACAAAGTTACCTATTCTTGTAAGTGTTGATTACAATAAAAAAGCAAAGTTAGATAGTGTCTCATGGATTCCAAGGACGTCATCTCAAGTGAAAGAAATCTTGGAAAGGAGCCACAGCAAACTGTTTATGCTGAAGCTACTGGATTCAGTGAAAAAAAAATGGACATTTTCAGTGTCCTTCTCGGTTCCTCTGCTGCCATCTGCCTCTTTTTCACTAAGCTGAGAGCTATCATTCTTACCTCCAAAGTGTGGCATTTTCCCCGTATCCGATTGCACAGTAGCTGGTAGTTTTCCAGCACAACATTCAGCTCAGTCGCCAGGTCCTGACCGCTAGACGGCACTTTGGCGGCCAACATCTTGATGTTGTCTTTGAGAATCTTCACCCTCACCTCCTTCTGCAACACATCCTCCTTCGCCCTCTGCCCAAAGAATTAATTACACAATCAGCCCTCAATTGCCATACGGTCAGCTACTCACCACTCAAATCAAAGATCAGCTGTTAAACCTTGGAAGTCTTGCTGCCAAAGTAATCTTGGGGCCAAGCACAACAAAATATGCCACTAACTTGCATGGAATTCAAATTACGTTAAGTAAGTGCTGAAAAACCCTATTTTATTAAACATACAGACATATTCCATTTATGGTTTGTTCATTAAAAATTCATGACTTATAGCAAAAAAGATTAAGTTCAGTGTTATTTATATACACTAGCATACTGATATGAAAAAGAAATGTGCCAGAAAAAGAAATAATTTGTGGTTTGCTGAAAATAAGCATGTCAGGGAGATAAAGGTTCCGAGACACAGCTCAGTAACCCTCGCCAGAGTTATCTAGGAAAGACGAGAATTACTCAGGACACATGCAGCTACAAACTTGGGACCTCTCCCACAGCTGTTGGGTGCACAAAAAGAACATGTGAAAAAGACAACCAGAAGAATCCCTTCAACCCTGTTGCACTGAGAGGAACTTGGTACCAAACATACAGGATAAGCACAGTACAAGTCCCACCACACAGGCCTGGACAAATCATATTACAAGTTGTTGAATTTTGCCCTATCCATGTTTCAGGATAGCAGGACAGCTGGAAGACAGATCATAAAGACTAGTCCAAGCCTGCCTCTGTTGAGAAAACTAGAGGGCCCCAGAAACACACCCTGCCCATCTCCCTCTCTATTCAGGTTTCAAGGGCAGTTTTATGAAGTTGAAGTACCTCTGATATATAAAGGCACTGCACTTTATGGTAGAATTTTGTACATGACAGCATTATTATTGCACATACAGTTCAAGACATCTTCTAAATGCAAGGCAATAAAAAAAATGCTCCAGTTAATGGAAGGGCAAAAAATGGAAAAATCTGAGAAACATATTTTATGGCAGGATTATAAAAAACCACCCAGCATCATCTTAAATCTACTCCTTCAAATGAAGCAGGACTTCCACTCTCTGTTCAAATGACAGCAGAATTAGACAAGCTGAAAAGTTTTTCAAAACCTTAAGCAAAAATGCTTCTAGTCAAACACAGAGAGTGTGTTCTTTCTCAGTACTAAAAGTAGTCTCAGCATAATATTCTTACTGCAAATGCAAGAGGATATGGAAATGTTACAGTAAGATTAATGGCTCACTGACATATATGCCAAATTTAAAAGTGTAGAATATAATCTGGATTTGAAAAGGTAAATGTGCTCAGAGTCTCTCAGATTTGCCAATGAAAAGAAGGTTCTCCCTTTCCTTGGCTTGTGTTCAGCAGGCTGTCAGACTATGTGATCTCAAATGGTTTCAAAGGACATGAATATATTAAAACACTTGTTAAAGAGTGCTTCAGAAAAACCCTTCAAAAAGAACAATTCAGAACTTCAAATAGATTTGTCAAAGTACTTGTAGGGAAGAAAAAAAATCCATTTCTTCTATGCTCCAATTAACGGTGTAGGGTGTGCTCATTTAAATACCATGCATACAAGTCAAAACATTTGTGAAGATATGCCTGAACTCTCAGCTTTAAAAGCAGAGAGAATTATTGTTTACTCTCTACATACTTATTAAATTGATAATTTTCTTGGATGTAATTTATGAGACAAAAATAGCTCCTCTTCCTCCTCCTTTTTTTTTTGTCTGCCAGTCTCAAAATTAGAGAAGCAAGGACCCAGCATCACTGTTTGCAACAGATGAAGAAAACAAGATAACCTCACAACAGAAGTGTTTTAAACTGCTTTTTCACATGTGGAGTTACTATATCTTGGGGACAAGATCCTAAAGCACAGCAGCTAGAAGCAGAATAATGTTTTCTCTGCCACTAATTTGGAGAGGTATAACATCACCTTTTCTTTCTTCCTCCAGTTTCATCTCCTGCAGTAAGTTTCCTATTCCTAGTGTTTAATATGCTATGCATAGTAAGCCTGGCTCAACGACCGGGCAAGCTGCTATTCATTATGAAATCTCTACCCCTCGTGGCCAAACAGAACATCTGTTTTTATAGTTGTGCTTTAAAAACAAAAATTCCACAAAGCAAAGCTGAAAAATACCACTAATCTTGTCATGACCTGAGCTCCTTTCCACATAGGTAATAATTCCACAAAAGGCCAAACCCCAAAGCCACTAAGTTTTGTTTCCCTTTAATCAGGTCTCTATGATGACCTGGTATTCCTGACCTTCATTTCCTCCACTGCATTCTCTAGCTCTTCAGGGGACTTGTATTCAAAATCTTTCTCCAAATATTCTTCTTCAGCTTGGGTCATCCATTCTTGCATCTCTGCCAAATCCTTCTTCAGATTTACAGCTTTTTCCTGACTTTCAGACAGGCGATTTTTCTGACAAATGATCTAGAATCCAAGGTGGAGAAAGAAACAGCAGTTTCGTTACTTAAATGTCCTTGTATATGTGAAAAAACGTAATTCTTTGTTAAAACATTTTACTATCAAAACATTTTCAGGCCTTTTTAATTAGCAAAAGGCTTTTACATACACACGCGATCTCACGATCTCTTTTCAGCAGATCAACAAAATCTATAGGTGAGGGAAGGAAAAAAGAGACACTTCCCCTCCCCCACTGCATGTAAATTAGTAAGAATCCTTGGAAAAAGTCACATAAAAAAATCCCTGGAAAAATTCTGATCACAAGTATCATATGGTTAGATAAATCTTTACGCAGAGCACTAAAAGCTCATTTCTTTCCACAGCCCAGGCAATATCAACAGCAAGGTTCTCCAACACAGATCCTCACAACTAAAGAAATATGATTCTACAGACAGCAGAAAGCTTTTACCCAAAAGAAACAACCAAATACACCAGACTGAAGCAGTAGTCTATTTATAGCCATTTTATTTTTCAAAGCTGCTTGGAAGCAGGCAGAAATTACACAGGCCAGAAGAATATTCCAGATTTCAGTAACAACAGAACAAAAAGGTCAGATCTCCCTCCCACCCATCCCTGGAACAGCACCATGAGAGAAAGTGAACAAATTAATCTTTAGTTACAAAAAAAAAAAAAAAATACTGGAAGGAGAACAGTGAACTCTTATGTACCAAGAAGCACATGCATTCAAACAAAATTGCTGTTGCACAGATATCCCCTAACATACTTGTACTTCGGAAGGATTCACTGGGCTAAGTTGGATTTTGGCCACTTTGACAGTGAAATAAGCGAAACACACTCATCCCACTGTTTTACTGCTTCACTTCTTGGCCATCCTGACACTGTCACCCAACCGAACAAACACCTGCAGTAACGAGCAAGCACTAGCAATGTATGGAGAACTCACCTGTTTGCTCAGTTTCTCCCACTGAGTCTGGCAGTCTACTAGCCGAGATTTTGCCCAAGTATTTATGCCTGCGATAGGCTGAGCTCTTAAAGCAGCCTCTATTTCTTTCATCTCTTTCAGCGATGGTTCAACCTTCTCCATTTCATTGACAAACATCTGAGCATATATCAGAGAAAATGAATGTTTTTCTTCAGCAAGACATTACATAATTTATAGGATACCAGTAAGGTTTTTTTAATTATTTGAGAGAA
>VXBW01002446.1:2238608-2299312 GCA_013400375.1 Thinocorus orbignyianus
AAACCAGAGTGATGCTATATTCAATACCAGACCGTTTAAAACAACCCTTCTGTGGCCTAAAACACCAGAACTAAAAGCCAAAATACAGCTTGCCAAAAACAGTGTGAACATTCTTACATGCCACATGCCAACAGTGGAACAACACAAGTTTGAAGATTATGTGCGCTACTTTACCTTGTTGTTCCTGGCATACCTCAGATTCTTATTCTTCTCCCAGAAACCAACATTAGAAGGTACACTGCAATTACTTACTATAATATGAACTGGAACAGGTTGCCGCAAGAAGTTGTTGATGCCCCATCCCTGGAAGTGCTGAAGGTCAGGCTGGATGGGGCTTGGAGCAACCTGCTCTAGTGGGAGGTGTCCCTGCCCATGGCAGGGGGGCTGGAACTTGATGATCTTTAAGGTCCCTTCCAACTCTGACCATTCTATGATTCTATGATTCTACCTATTTGTGATCACGATGTGCCACTACCTTACTTGTAAGGCACATACAACCCCTAGTCCCTAAGAGTTTCATCAGTTATTTGCTTGTTATTTTTGTTGCTCGTGGAAGCTCAAGGCAGAAAGCACTTTTCATTCACACATTCAATTCCCTAATCACAAAATTAAGAGAACTAGGTCCTCTGAAAATGTTTATATAATGTCAACTTGTAGATGAGCACTTGTAAATATGGTGAGGACCTTTGAGAAGTACAAAGTGTTATGCTTACACACAAGGAACCAATTAAAACGTGCCTTGAAGAAAGATAAAACAATTTTTCTGGCCAGCTTAATAGAATATGCCATGGACAATATTTAATAATAGGAACAAAATAAAGAAGAGGTGCTAGTCATAATTTCAAAAGATTCCTTGAAACAAAACTCACTGTGCACTGGTCAAGTTGCCTCTGAAGCCCTTCAGCATCTCCTTGAACAACCTTTTCTGTCATTAAGAAGTCTTTCACACCATCCATCCACTTCTGAACCACTTTTGAATCGGCCTAAATCAAACATAATAATGAAGAGCTGATACAATGCAGTGACGAAGAGTGTATGGCCATTGCATTTCAACAACTTCTAACAGTGTCAAAAGAATATTCTACAAGCCATTAACAATGCCTTGATTTTGAATCAGACCACCTTTGTCTTAATTTTTGGTTTGGGGCTGGGTTTTTTCTTCCCAATTTCTCTGTTCTCAAATCTATAAGGAAATTAAATTCACAACAGCAATTCTCTTACATTCATGCTACAGTGTGATTTCTTTGACACTGCACTGCTCCAGGCTATCACACAGAAACACAGAATTAACCAAGGAGGCAAGCACGGCTTTGAGAAGTGTGTGGACACCCTTCACATGAGAAGGCTAAAGGACCTGGCTGAAGGCTGGGGATAGCCTTTTCCTGACAACAGAAACCATGTATGACTGCTTCCAACACACTTGCTCAAGAGACGCATTGCACTCCAAGGAAAAAGAGAGGACCCTGTAAGAATTTATGTGGGGAAAAGAGGAAGAGGTAATACTAAACATACCTGACAAGTAGAAGCTATGCTTGGAAAGCCATTCACCTTACAGAGAAACACAGGCATAAAAGGAAAATACCACAGAGAATTAGACTAACCACTAAAAAAAAAATATCAAGTTGTTTGAAGCCAATAGCAGCTACTGTACTCACTAGAGCAACGTACAGGGCAGAAAAAAAAAATCACACATGCACAACTTC
Organism: Thinocorus orbignyianus; assembly: GCA_013400375.1. Classification (NCBI taxonomy): domain Eukaryota; kingdom Metazoa; phylum Chordata; class Aves; order Ciconiiformes; family Thinocoridae; genus Thinocorus; species Thinocorus orbignyianus. The sequence continues at coordinate 2,240,312 of VXBW01002446.1, forward strand.
AGAGTTATCTGACCTAACATTTGGCAGTTGCCTTATATCCTGCAATAAACTAAGTGGTGGGAAGGGAGACAGGAGGGTTGTCACCTCCTTCCCATGCAAATTGTGGATGTTCCCAACAACCCTTACAAACAAAACCATCACAAAATTAAAGCAGGGAGAAAGTTTTTCCATGTCCTGGAAATTTTTTTACCTATCAATCACACAACAATAGATGTCATCTTTTAGGTAAAATTTAATAATATAATTGTTCATTTTTTAGTCAATATTTTTGAACTGCTTGATCGAGTTTTTTTAATAGATGTCATCTTTTTATTCTGACACAATCATCATCATAGAGCATTGTTAACGAGAGGCCGAGTTAAAGCTCATCAGCTTCACCTTCTACTCTGCATGTCACCGAGGAAGAAAGGAAATACTTTGATTCCACAAAAACCTTTCAATAACAGTTCTTTCAAGATCAATAAGTTATACACTGCTTTAAAAAAAAAAAAGTCTGCACTCATGAAAACCCATTGTACTAAGATCATATTTATTTCTAATATGCTACCATTAGAGGTCAAAGTCATGACATTTTCTTTGTTCCTTTTCCATTTTGGAGGGAAATTCCTTCAGCAGATTAGACTGAAAAATCACTTTTCAAAAAACAAACCCCAAGAGGCTTAACAGTGAACCATAGCTAAATGCAAAATAAAAAAAAAAAAAAAAAACCCAAACAATAAAAATACATATTTATAAAAGCTGCCGTTTGACAAAGCATTTTAGCATATACCTAATTTAGATTGATTACAGTAAGCTACTTTCGTAAGTATCTGAATTGAGTTAAATGAGGTTACTCACAAAGTTAGGCACACATTTAAATAACTTGCTGACTGCTAGGCCAAGTCCACAGAAGTTTAATGAAGTAAACACTCCCGCACCACACAGTTAAATAATTACCAATGGCCAAATACCCAGTGTAATTTGTTGATGTACAGGAGCTCACAATTTTTAGACATGAACTAAAACATTGGATCAGTTTCTAAAATTTATTCCAGGCAGGAACATGATCAAATGGGCTGGATTTTAACTTGTTCACTCCTAGAAAAACCTCATGATATACAGCTAGGCAGTAGATTTAAGAGAACTGAAGGCGATACATAATCAAAGACACAGCAAGCCACACATTCTTAGAGGTATGATGACAGAGAACAAAAGATACAGAGATTTTCTTCTAGAAAATATAAGATGCAAAACTGATAAAATTACTCATCTACTTTTCCCTTCACATGACTATAGACAGTCTCACAGTAAAACATGTTGTGTCACTAATGCACGTGTCAGCTTGGGGGAGCCTCTGTCACATCACAAATCACGTAAAGGCCACCTGAGCAGCAGGACCCACAGGCAGATCTGCCACTTGCTCATCAGACTAAGGATATTTTAAGCACTGCTCACCTGTCTGCTCACTGTTAAAATAAGAATACTTACATTCAGTTTCTTTTCAAAAACCTAAGTGTGAGGATAGCTACAGATAATCAAGGCAACTGGAAAGGCAAGCAAGGCAATCACTTGAAGGACAAGACTGATAGAAAGTTGTTGCACAAAGGAGGCAGGCCTACATGCAGAATATTTATTCTGTCATGCTAAATAACTAATGAGTATAACCACAAAGAGAGGGAAGGGAAGAGAATGAGGTAGGTCAAAGTCAGGAGAAAAATTAGAGGAGGTGGTTGCTGGAAAATGATCACCAAGGTCTTGGCTAAGCCTTAGAAGTTAATTTCTTGAAGGCTCCTGTACAAGCCAGCTCACTCTGGACAGTAACCAGCAGCATCAGCTCTTCCACAGCTCTGTATCCTCCCACAGGCTGCTACAAGTAGCTACAAAACCTATAAATATGGGTTTTTGAAGGAATTAGACTAAAATCAAAAACTCTTTCAAATATAGATGCACAAGTACATGTTCCTAAACATGTTTTTAAGGGGGAGTGGCACAGTGACAGCTTTTATCTTTATACTTTGGATAATACAGCCTAAGCATTATACAAATGTTACATAAAAGAAACACATGTTTTTCCTCTTAAAACCTGCAATTCCTCCTCCTATTCATAGGATGGCTTTTGGCTTCCATTTACAAGTTCTCTAGCCTAGACTGGACTACTATACCTACATTACTCATACACACACACACACACACTGCTAGGAGCAGCTTAAGTCCTGAAACAAATAATTAGTGAATAACACTTTACCAGCAAGCTTTTTTTTCTTCAGGCTTTTTCCCACCCGAGTAGAACTTTTCATGGAAGCGCCACTGTGCACTCTGCTCTTAATTTAGTGCCAATCTGTTACTCTGACTATGACTACTCCTACTATGACTTCTTCCAGCTTTGTGGGGTTTAATAAAATTTACCAAAAAAAAAAGTGTTTTTTTTTTTTTTAAAAAAAAAGGACTAGGGGCTTGTACTACTTGTGAACAACAATCAGCAGCAGCTTGTCCAACTTCCACTGCAACATCACGCAAGTCAATTGCTTGGCATTACTAATACAAACTTTAGTTTAAACACAAGTCTATATTTGAGCAGTCATTAAAGACCCTGTCTGTCTCAAAATAAATTAAAAACAAAAAACCAACCACACTTAGTTTGAAGTCTGAATCCATTATCAAATAAAAGAATAGTCTACTGCTTTGAAAAGATGAGAAAGCATGATGGAAAGAAAATTTTGGGAAAAATTGACAGTGTGCATGCACAACACCAATGTTCTTGAGAGGGTGCACGCTTGGTAAATTGCATGATACACGGGCTGTTAAACAGAACCAAATTTTTAAAATTCCCCATGTTAAAATATGTTTAATGCATGTGAAAATACAGATTTCTGATTGCTAATGCACATGTGCCTTCATACTAAGAGACAGGAACCTCTCACAGCACCTTCCTGCTTTTTGAAGTTTAAAATATAATATGAAAACAAAGATAGTATCAGACTTACTTAACGTGTAGTTAAACATTACTCTAGGGGAAAAATGGCACTATATTTGTGCTTTCATACTGCTCTGATCAGCTTATACTTTTAAGCTGATACTGAAGAACGGTTAGCACCTATTTAACTTTTAGATCACAATAATATTGCCATGGGCTAAATCACAATATATGTAGTTTTCATTATTTTTTTCTCTCCCTAGAGGAATATGAATAGTCTAGAGAAGAGACTTAAAGCAAACACAAAGAAATCCGTACAACTGGTAAACACTGAGTCAACCTTTTATAAATTACTTCAGCACTTATCTCTCCCGCCTCTATCAGTGGGTTAAATATCTAAATACCCTTTAAATACCCTTGCTTTTAGTCTCTTTGTTTTTAAAGCATTGGGATTTTCTGTCATGCAGGATTTCATCTGTGTGTATACATACACATATATGTGTGTACATATATATATATAAATACAGAAGAGTGCTGATTAATTTTAATTCCTTAACTCTCTGACACTTCAGAGGCCATCTGTTGGAACTGAAAAACTCATTATACCGAAGCATTTTCTTTACTTCTGGTTTTTAACAGGCTGCAATATTTTCTCTCTTACTGTTGACAGAAGTCCCATGTTAAGGAGCAAGTTTTTTGTGTAGCAGGTATGGAATTTCAATTTTAGATGTCAAATTAGTAGAGCACTGGGGATACGACACCAACTTCAAGAGAGGGCACTCAGCCCCTGGTGAGATCAAGCCTTTAACAGCACAGCTGACACATCCTTTGCTTTGGCATAACCTTTGTTTCTGGTATTGAAAGAAGTAGTGAAAAGTAATTCCATTAGAAGATAAAATGATATCCTGGAATGTTAAGAGTCCTCTGCTACCCTGCTACAAAAACACTATGTATGCTTCCAGCCTCTGCCAGACTAGTGGCTCCAACATTTCCCTTCTCAAACAGTATCATCTAGACTCCTGCAGGAAACAGAGAAATAAAGGGCTTTAAAACAACTGAGTTACGTAACAAAAAAAAATCATTTTGTTTTACCTCAAATATTCTCAACTTGGATGTAATTTCTTCCAGTAGTTTAACATCTTTGGAAATCTTGAGCTTTAATTTGTCCCAGTGTCCCTGCACGTGCTTGAACTCTTGCGTGTAAACCTTTTTTATTTCAGGAGAGGCATGTTTCCCCAAAGCCTTTGTTTCTTCAGCAAGTTTATCTATCCTGGGCTTCTGGGCTTCCAGCGTCTCACAAAATGCCTAAAACGGGGAAGGGGGAAGGAAAAAAAAAAGTCTGCTTCAAGCATTGGACGTAGAATGGGTATAAGCTTACATACAAGTGCAAGTATGTCAGAAGTTTTGTTGCACGGAGCAGATTCAGTGAAGAGTGATATTCCAGTTACTGCAGTGGAGATGTCCAAATAACCTTTTAAGCAGGAAAACCTTCAGCTGCTCTACTGATGCAGTAGCAAAGATTACTAAATGGGCTGTAAAGCTTGACCATGTCACTAAACACACTCAGGCACCTAAGCCTCTTCTGAGCTGCACTGGCACTCAAGTTAGCAAACCAATGGTTATATAGAATGTTGCAGTCACAAAAGAAACTGCAGTATAGACATACCAGGATCTCAGTTTTTAAATAAAACATACAACGCCCACACAAACAGGCTGAGTGTGTCCTTCTGAGTTTTGTAAGGTACAATCATTTTAAGGTCTAGCTGCAACAAAAGCTCTGGATACTTGAGTTTTGAAAACTACTCTTGGAATACAGGGAGGATTCAATCTGAACATATTCACTGTGGCATTGCTGATATGAAGAGTCACTTGAGCTGAAATAGTTAATTTCCTAATATTTAGGAAAAATAACAGCCAAAGGCACAAGCCAAGGCATAAAAATTGCTGACACCTCATTAAACTGGCCATTTTGGTTATCCTGTTTAAAATTTGTTTAATGGAGAAATTAGGAATGAATACATGAAACCATTACTGATTTCATGAATTTGACTTTATTAGTATATGCATTCAATGTGCACATGTGGGATGTGAGAGCATATATTTTGCTATGATCTACTGAGGAAGAATCTTCTTTTTGATGTGTTTATGTTCTCAATTTTACTTTTTATGTACAGGAAAGAAACCGGATAAAGTCCACCATTTCCTCTAAAAGATAGGTCATGAGATAGCAATAAAACTGGGAAGATGCTTGTTTCTTCAAACAAGAGCTTTCTGTGCAGGGGACCACAGACTGAACCAGTCCCCAGCTTGGGTCTATGCCTAAAGCACTAATCAGTGCCTGCTACAGTGCAGAAGGAGGAGCTGGACAATCTCAGGTCCACAAGCACCTCATCATCTGCAATTTGTTCCCACCTCCCATCACACTCTGTAAAGCTCTCACACTGACATGGTATGTCCTTTCAGGTTAATTAGTCTCTGAAGAAAAGACAGAGGAGGGATTTGGGCAGAAGCAGGAAAAGACAAGCCCCCAAAGACTAAATGCCCCTGCAATTTAGTGAGCAAGCAGACCTGAAAATCTCTGCCAACTTTAAAAAATACAGAATCAACATTAAAGAAGAAATCCAAAGAACTTGGAACTTTTTTTTTAATCTGCTGGCTCAAAAAAAAGAAAAAACAACACAAAAACAAACAAACAAACAACGAGGCACTAGCACCCCCCCCTGTTTATTGGGCTTTTAAAAATACCTATTTGATCAGTCTACTGCTGAATAGAGAAGTATGTAGAGACACACATGGCCTCTTCTCCACCCTCTTTCCAGCAACTGGAGTTTGAGAGCCCCTCCAGAGTCATCTGCAGCCCTCTAATGCCACCACACAGAGAAAAAAAAAAAATCATATTTCTGAATTAAGCATGATTCCACAAAAGCAGTCGAGGACAGCAGAGAGGGCAGGGAAATATTTGCATGTGTTTTGTTGGTTTTTTTTTAAAGAAAACACAAAACAAAACAACACACCACTGCAGATGTATAATTCTCTCCCATCACTCCAGCCCTGCCCCAGAACTGATATTTACAAAGCACTTGTCATCCAGAGATTTCCCTCTACATTATAGGCTCATAATAGGAAATAAAATACTATTTCTGGAATTTATGTAGCAATTACCTTTATGGCTTGCAAGCACTGATTCCCTTTGAAAGGCAATGTGGAGGCCAGAAGAGTACAGATACCCTCTCATAACAGCAAGAGGATGAAATGGGATGGATTTTTTAACCAGCTGAACCTGAGAGGCACCCTGTGTCTGGGTAGGCTATGCGCAGTGCTTGGAGGAGAGGACTACAGGCCTGCATCCGTGGCCTCACTGGGAGGACTGTGGTAGGGTCAGGGAGCCTGCATGGCCACAGGGGAGGGATATGGCCTCCCCAGGACAGCAAGCTGGGCACAGGCATGGCTGCCAGGAGGCTGCAGTGCAGCTCAGGCAGGGAAAGCCAAAAGGCAGCTCCCACGGGAGGGAAGAGCAGACCAGGCTCCTGGCTTTCCTCATCACTGTGCTCAGCAGCAAAGGAGCAGATCTTGGATCAGGACACCAACCTCATCCAACCAAGATCCTATGAGGGGGATGCTCTCCGGACCCTGACATTCGTTCTGAGGCTCCTCGACACAAGTGAGACGTGGACACACTGAAGAGAGCCTGGGAGGCCACCAAGGTGGTCTGAGGCACAGCAGCACCTGAGAGGAGATCCCTCAGAGCCTTCTTTTCCCCAGCCAAGCCGTCCCAGCTGTCTGGGTCTCATCTCCTGACACAAGCAGCAAGAGAAGCTGTGAAGCCTGCAGGCTGGAAGATACCCAGCTCTTACCCAGGTGGTCCCAAAGCAACAAGCAACCCTTCCACACACTGCTCCCCAATCGTCTTCCCTCCAAGTCATCTTGTTCCCCCACTGAAAACAAGGCAGGAGAGCTGAGGTTGACAGCAGCCAAATAATCAGATTCCTCGCTTCAGTGTGAAGGTAAGAGTCACCTTTGCCTGCTGCAGAGCCTTCTCCACCTTACTGGGGTCGCCCATTCCACTGGCAATGGACTGCTGCTTGCACTCTAGCTCGCCCAGCGTGCCCTTCAGCTGCTGCAGGGAGTCCATGTAGTCCTGGCTCGGCTGGCTTTCCATCTCTGGAGTCGTTAAAAAGAGTAATGACACAAAATACAAAAGTAAGGAAATAGACACAAGAGCCAAATTGTAAGAGACATGAACATAAAGTGATCAGAATCGTTTAGAAACAAGAAATCCAGGGAGATGTACATTGAATCCTGCTGAGACCTTCCAAGAGATCAAAAAAACCCCTCTTCTGCTGATGGCAGCATTTCTTCCTTTAAAAGTAGTAATTATATATAATATATAAACATTATACAAAGTATAATAATAAATATATGATGACAACCCCTCCAATAAAAATATTTTAAAACTCAGTCCCATTTTTAGAATTTTCTTAAACACCTAGGTACCTAAATCTCTCGGGTCAGGCAGGGTGGTAGAATCAATAGCACTTGGGTTTTGCATGCCTAAATCTCCACAATTTAGTGTTTTTCATATAAAAAAGTTTAAGACATATCTACTGTTTATATGTAAATACACAGAGATATCTACTGTATATAAAATATAAAGTATAGCATATAAAATAACCATTATCTATAAATATACACACTACATATATCAACTATATAAACTAGTGTTTTTACATATAAACACACATACATAAAATATGTACGAGTGTAGTGGCAGGGTTTGTTTTTTGTTATTTTTTTTCTTTTTTTATATACATACACACACACACACAAATGCAGCTTTCAGCCTGTTGCCAGAACAGACATACTATCTGTGAAGACTGAAAAGAGAATTAAAGTTTGGGTAGAGTATCTGTTTGCAATCTTTGACTGCATCTCTGATTTTCCTTGAGCCAGCCCTCTGTGGAATCCCAGGCAGGAGGTAGCATCTCGCTCTGGCTTTTCAGAAAGAAAACGTCAGACTTAGTAAACTGCAGTGAACAGGATTTTGGCTGTAAGACCCATACTGTGGTATGCACATTCTCCAGCCTTGGATTCCTAAGCAATTTTGTTACTGCCACAAGTGAAAACTAATCCAAACCTTGTTCTGACTCACCAGGTAGCTTTTCAACAGCTTACTGTCAGAACTGTCACATCATTTATAACTGAGAAAGGAGTCAACCTTTCTAGAGAGAATTTGTTGTCTAGCTTTCTCTTCTCAAAAATACATGATCAATTTAAAGAGAACAAAATTCAGTAGAAAGCAAATAGGTACAATGTCACTAATCTGCAGCAAATCATGAAGGAGAAGGAAATAGTTAAAATAGCCTCCCATTGAAAATAATAATAATAATAAGAAGAAAGTCACAAATGCTATTAAAAAATGCCTGTAGAGGTGAGAGAGTAGCACGCCATGAGGGAATTTTCAGAGGCTCAGAGAGACATGAAAGGAACTGGATTTCTGTCAGTCAGTCTGCCAATTCACAAATGCCCTAGTGCCAACACCAGTTGTTTCTTCCAGTTACACGAGACTGAAAATTCTTTTACCTTACAGCAATTCAAACTATCCTGTAAAGAAATAACTGAAACCCTGAACTGACATTTTCCTCTGTTCTTTAGCAATACACAATCTGCGGAGAGGTTATAATTAAATAAAAAAAATACTAAATGTAACATATTACGATTTGTAAAGTATTTTTATCAAGTAATAACTGGTTCAAAAATGCTAACAAATCCTCAAGTGATGTTTGGTATGAAAAAATAAGGAGTATTTTTGTCATATCATGTAATAATTACCAAAATACACAATACCAATAAAATTATTCAAAAGCACATGAACTCAGAGCAGTCATAAAATAATTATTCCTCACAGTATGAGAGAAAACATACCCTATAATTTAAGCATGGCAGGCAGATACACTGATTCATACAGTTTTCTGCATGGATATAATCAAAGTATGCAGGTCTTGTGCAACACACTGTATAGATGCCCTAACAATTTAGCAATTGAGCCTATGCTGATACACACAGAATAAAGTGTTAATGGCTCTTCCATTTCAGTCCCTTAGCAAAACGCTTCCTTGAATTCTTCAGAAACAAAATGAAAACAAAGGAAAAAAACAATCTCCTAAGAGGTCTGTCCCCTTGCTATTTGGCTGTAAAAGATTAACAGAGCTACATATTTTGTGCACTACATTTAAAACCGTTTAGAAGCCAGCACGACTGGTTTGAATGCCCATAATAAAATTTTTTATGCAACAAAAACCCAAGGAGAAAGTGCCTGAAAAGTGATTTGATTCCAAATCACTTCAAAGATGAAATTTCCAAAAGGAATTATGTATGACTAATATGCTCAAAGCAGCTATGAAAAAGAATAAATTCCACATGCACATTTCAATTTCACAAGGTTCTCAAACTCCCATTTTTCATTTCTAGTATTGCTATTTATATCTTTAAGTGCCAGAGCCATTAACTGTAACAAACTATATTACACACCTTAAATATGTTTTGCTAATCCCTTAAATGTAATTTCAGGAATGTTGAGTCTTTGCATAATAACTTCTAACACTGTGGAATGATATATTTTGTAGTATGTACAGAGGCGGCCATACAAATACTCTTTCAGGTGAATAAAAAGATTTTGTCAGCCTGACCCAAAGTCTCCCAGAATGAGTACGAAAACTGCCAGAATCCAGTGAGTTTTCAATCGGTTCACAACAAGAAAATCAGAACACAAGTATCAGGAGGGCTTACGTTAAGCAATATATATGTATATTTACCTTTCTTTAGAAGCTGGTGACGTTCCTCTAGTTTCTGACACATCAACTTGAAGCGATAGAGAAAACCGTTCAGGCTCTCCTGAATGAAGTTTGGAGGCATAGGCTGAGAGGTGAGTGCCTTGCAGGTGGCTTTCAGGTGTTCCAACCGTGGACTCAGACTTACAAGATGAGTTAATTCCTGCTGTTAATGATTAAAAACAACACCAAATCTCACACTTGTCTTGATAACAACAAAGATTTTTAGTAAGCTACTGCAGCACAGCTCCTCCACATCACTCCAGTGACACAGGTACCAAAATCTTCCAGTCAAATCAGGTTCCTATGTCTCAGAAATTTTGAGTAACCTTACTAACTAGGCTAAGCTCCTCTGGGGTATTTTGTACTCCTACCAGCTTCCAATTAAAATTAAAATGTTTTGCCAGATTTACCTGACATAAGTCTTTCAGGACTGCTGTGGGCTGGGATGCTGAAGAAGCGTCATTTTTCAGCCAGGCATCCTTTTCTATTACAATCTTCTCAAGCTCACTCATTTCTTTGAAATAAGCGTTTATATCTTCCTGGTACTTTATCTTTCTCGCCACTTCTTCCAGATGCTGAGCCACATCTTTCCACTCTGATAATATTTTCTCCATCACAGTTTTTATATCCATTGTAGAAAGTCCCTCTAAAAAGATTATACAAATTATTATATTAACTGTAACACATTTGGATTAATGGGCATTTAACCTTTCTTCTCTACAGACACAGGCGCACATTTGCGTTAATATGCAAAAGGGTTTCATTTCAAGTCCACTATCCATAAAATCCGTACTTCTTGCTAACAATGGTTTCAACTTTTTATTTCCACATTGATAGTAAAATGAGGAGTGAGGTATTTCACTTCCAGTCTTTCTGTTTGATAATACTTGAATTTATAGCAAGATGATTCTCAGCTATCATGACTCTCTTCACCATCATGATTTGTGTCTAAATGTTGATATGTAGATTTAAGTAAAATAAAATTTATTTAAGCTGGTTTCCAGTGAATTTGTTTTTTAGATGATCCTAGACTCCACAAAGAAAGAAAGAAGCAGCAAGTTGGAAGACAGCAATAAATTAATTGAAAACATAGATGGAAATCCTGTCAGCCTGGCAGAGGAGGGAGTGACGGCTTACAATGTCACACTGCATGCAGACACGATTAATAACTAGGTAATATGAATAGCTACAAAAGCAACATGACACAACACGAGGTTATTTCCTACTCGCAGAGACTACAAGAAGCACTTGCTATGCCATCTTTTTGACAAATCAGTGCATTACTTGAGGATGCAGCAGAAGCAGGGAACAGACTTCCTACCCATTCATCATTCTTTTATTTCCTCAAGCACGAGAAGTAACTGACAATTCTGCTATAGATGAAGAACTTTGAGTGCAATGGGCATACAACAGTACATTCCCATCACTGAAAGTTTCTGATGCAGATTCTCTTTCAGGGTACCATCTTCTTTATGTGAGACATCTGGGTCATTTGAACTTAGCAGTTCTGGCATGTAGGCTGGAGCACAAGGATAACAGCCACATGAAGGGGGCTGTTTGCTGCACCATTTTAGCACAAGTAGAGCCCAGTGCTCCAGCAAGCACAGGCAGTTGGGCAACCACAAGGGCATGTGAAGGCTCTGCTCTGTAGATCTTCCCAGTGATGCACACACCAGCCATACACTGGGCACATCTACAACACAGAAGCACAGCCCCTGCAACCGTCTATGTATGAGGGGTATGCACACAGCCATTTGGTCACTGCCACCATGGCTTGGCCCCAGGATATAAATGGATGTATACACATACGTGCTAGTGCTGTGCATTATTTCAAAGCAAGCTGGGCCTGGTTTTGGAGAGAAGGGCTATTGTTCTGAGCTGGACAAAAACATACTAGCAGATCCTAACTGAGCCAGGGGCTGTAGATTGATTATTTTCTATAGGTCCCAAATTTTAAGATGGCAAACAACTAAGAAGCAATTTCTTTATCTTATTTTTTGCTGATACAAAGCAGTTTTTGAACTATGTATTTCTCATTATGATCAACCGGTTTTATAGTCATGACTTCTCACAACTGGAAGGGTTTATAAGAGAGAGAGAAGGAGGATCTCTATCCAAGCTTGAAGACAAGGAACAGCTACAAATTTTTACAATCCAAACTCCAGGTCAAGTCAGTGGCTTTCAGCCATCAGCTTCAGGGCAATGGCACCCACAGTAAAAAATTTCAGCTGTAGTAGGAAAGGAGGGGAGGATTGGAGATGCTTAGCAGATCGGGGCATGCAGTCAAAGAAGATGACTGGGAAAAAACATGTGAGAGTTGGAAATCCAATGGAAATCAACATTTTCCAAAAGGTATACTGGTCAGCATGCAGGGCAGTGACACCATCCTTTGACCTGTCTGAATGCTACTGGTTATAGCCACTTCACCAGAAGGCAAGAGCACAGCAAATCTAAGACTGCCTCTGGATGATATGAACAGCTCTTTTATGGAGAAAGTCACATTTCACTGATGGAATTTTGTCATATTATGAAACAAGATTTTGGCAGGGTTTAAAGATTCAACTTTCACTGATGTTAATTATAAGTTTCCAGGGATAAGTGTTTTAATCGACAATCAATCATTTTCTGAAGCACGTAGGCTTTTCTCTTGCCTTTGAACCATGAATTGTGACTGTACCATCAAAACATACTGACAATCTTTATAGAAATAGTGAAAACTACAAGTAGAGATATACACACATTCATCAAGCCTAAATTTGGTTTCAAATTTTCCACTTTGAGGCAGTTATATCTTAAGATTTTATACTTAAAATCTCCACATAATTTAAACTTCTTTCTCCAAAAGCTTGTTACTGCCATTCTAAGAATTTTTTTCTATTTCCATAAAAATAACCCTCTAAAAGGTTGTAAGTGAACACACGCACATTAAACAAAGAATATTAACATTGCTTTTCTATAAGCTGTAATAGAAACAAACCACATATCAATAATAAGTAACAGTGACCATTGTCTCTAAAGGAAGGAAAACAGAGGGAGAGAGAAGAAATATATTGCAATGCTTAACTGGAGTTAGCCTATTTCAGTATTATTTCTCAGCAATTCATCTGATTAAATTGCAAAGCAGAAAAACCTTTGAGTCTCTTACCCTTTCCCATTTGATCCAAAAGTATATGTCCACTTCGCTTCAGTTCATCCAACTTTTGGCTTCTCTCAACCCTTTCTTTTTCAACCACCTACAAAGTGAACACGAAAAGAATACAGTCTCAGAGAGGGTACTTTTCCTTGACTCCCAACCCCTCTGTCAGTAACATTTATTTTGCCACAACTACCCAAAACATATTCCAGTTTTCTTGGATATAGCACCATCTAAGATGCACTTTAGTTTTTTTGTTCAAAAAAGAAATGCAAGAGGAGTTAGCTCTCACAAATGTCAGGCAAGCAACATCACAATAAAAAATTGTAAAAGCATTGATGCCCTCGTTCTGTGAAATCAGATATCGTGACATCAGCTAAAACAAGCCATTTATGAACAAAAACTGTAATTATTTAATATAAGCCAGAGGAAAAGAAAGGACCTTTAAAAAAGTCCCTTGGCCTCCACAGTATGTACTGATATATCCAGCAGAAGGGAACAAACACCCGTTCCCTAGAAGTCCAGATGGCAAGAGCTATAGCCCTCTGGTAACCCACTCTCATAAGCTCTAGTGCTTCACTCTCCCTTCACAAAGAAATGGTGAGGGAAATCCTATGCGACCACCAATATTTTCAGAGGGACAAGTATATATTGATGAATGGTCCTGTGTTGAGTCAAGAGGCAGAATACATCCACATTGGAAAGATGAGTTCCTTGGCCATAAGGTCACAACTTCAATATCCTTTGAGATTACAAGAAAGCATCTCCAAATTAAAATCTTTCCAAGGTCATTACTCTGGTTTAGACTTGCTACAGTAAATTCAGAAGCAGTGTGCATCTATTTGCACAGTTGGGAAGAACAAACACCATTCTACCCTCTTAGAGCCCATCAATAATTTAAAAATAGTGCTGTTCGTGGGAACCTGGTGATCATCTTGGAGCCTAATTTATAAAGGCCTACAAACATCCATAAAGGACTATAAATAAACTATTGGGAGGGTTGTTTTTGTTTTCCTTTCAAACAGTACTGTCATTCCAAACATTCTTACTGGCACCATTTTGCACTACAGCATTGAGAAGGAGTCTCCTTACAGATACTTTTAAGTATTGTCTTTGATTTCAAGAGAATCAAATTTAGCAGGTCCTGCTAAAGCTCCAGAAATCAAAGCATGCTCAAGGACCAAAAATGGCAAGAATACATTCCCAAAACAGAAGGAAGATAAAAAATTGTTATTTCAGGATCCAGTAAAATTATGTATTCTCTCTTACATATCAGTAATATTGTACCATCAGTTTTTCCCCAAAATTAATAGAGCAAACAACATGTCCAAACATTCTAACAGACTACTTTGAACCCTGAGTGGTACAGTGTGTGCAGTGTCACAGCATGATTCGAGAGGTGTCCAAGCAGCCTACTGGAACATCTCTACCAAAATTATAAAAGTGGTGTCAATCAAGACCATCTCCAACTGTGAAACATGAAGCCAAAGTATGCTGCTTCGTGGAGAAAATACGAATCCTGAGGACAGACATTTAACAGAACTCCAAAGGAGACATCAGTAATATAAGTTTGTAAAATTCCCTGTGGATTGTGCAACCCAACACAACAGACACTTGTGTCCAGCTGGTCCGAGATTTTCATGTACATCCAGTTCTGAAACTATTTAACTAAAGGACTTAATCCCCACGAAGTATGTGGATCAGCCCACACCTCCAGCTGACAGCCAGCTTAGAGACAAAATACACTATTCACTGGAACACCCTCTGTCTCCCAATTTTACCTTCAACTTTTCTTTCATGTTTGAAGTCTCTCTCATCTTCTTGTACTCTTTGATGTCTGTGGCCTGAATGGCAGATTTTGATTTCGAAATCCAGTTCAAGAGCTCAGTACTTTCAGCATCAAACCTGGTTTAAAAGGTCAGACAATTTTTTTGTCATTTTTCCTTATTCAGTCACCCTGTCTTAAAAAATCAGAAGTCTTAAAGTTCAGTACATTACTCATTCCAAAACCAGTTACGGTTGCATACAAGATCATGTTTCGCATATTACTATTCACAGGCAGTTGGACAGAGACAGACTTTCAAAAACCTGACACAGTAAAGATTATGCCTATGATATTAGCCTTTGGGAGTAAATTATGAATGCACAGTGCAATTTATTTCTTAATTTTTTTAATAGATATCTTCATGGAAACTATTCCTGTTTCTTTAAATGTGTTACAAAACATATCTCTCAATGCTGAGAATTTTAGAAGTAATAACTAAACCTCAGGAATAAGAAAAAAAGTATTACAGTTCTAAATTTTGTAAAAGCCTGCAACAGTATTTAGTCTGAAGAAAAAACAAGCAGCTTAAGCACTCATGGCAGTGACTGGACAAACTTTTTTGAACACTTGGCTGAATAAAAATTAGCTTATAACTTAATATTTTTGGACACGTCTATATTAACATAGCTTTCTTATGCCTAAAAGCTATAACCTACCACCAAAAATCAAACAAAAAACCACAAACTTCTAAATTAACCAGCACTGTACAGAACTTGAGAGAAGGACAGACATGCTATACAGACCACAAATCAGGCCGTATTACAATTTTACTACTTAACGCAGTGTAAATCCTAACATGGAACAACAGCCTACCAACAAATGCAGGACTCACTGTTAGACATTCAAAGTATTCATGGGAAAACACAGAAAATTTTAGTTATTGGCCCTTTGTTGGTGTAACAGGCAAAAGCATCAGAAAGTTTAGCCTATTTTAACTATCACCAATACAGTTTGAACTTTAAGAAAAAAGGTAACAGATCAAACCACTTCTGTTTTCAAAGTTTAAAATAGTTTCTACAACTCATGAGAAGGAACAATTGGGCTGTTGACTGTGTTAGTGCCCTGGGACACCCACATGCACACACCACCCCTACCATGGCTCGGAGGATCTGATCAGGGTCCTCAAGAGGGTTTGGGAAGGTTCCTCACCCCTTCAAGACCTCGATTCCCGAGAAGAACATCTCTTCCTCACCGTGTGAACACATATCACCTAGCACAGCAGCACCCTGCTCTTGATTCAGCCCTCTATCCTCTCCCTAAATGACCTACCAAAGGTTTAAAATTAGTGACACCTCAAAGAAATGCTCTTTTTCTCCAGCAAGCACAAAAAGCAAAATGATGAGCATACAGAGTTTACCTTCCTAATTTATCTTGAAACAATTCTTTTAGTTTTAGGTATACTATTTAATAAAATTCAAAGCCAAGACCAAAAAACATGAGTTTCTGTAGTATCTAGTGAGCAAGGGGAAATGGCAGTGATAGATACTTACTTTTTCTTTGCTTCACTGTCCCCTGGAATTTGCCTTTTCTTTGGGGGTGGTGGTGGGGGCAGCTCCTGTCTGGATTGTTTAACCACTACCTGTTCCTTCAATAGCGTTGTTTCTGCAGCAGCCTTCTGTGAAGCCTGTGGCATTCCTATGCTTCCTACAGCCTGAGTTACCTATACAAAATAATTTAACAAAAAGGTTAAATGCCATTTCTAACAAAAACTTAATTGTTTTTTTTATGAATAAAAGGAACTAAGCAGTCATAAAAGCCCATTTTTTCACTCCTACAAATGACCACACCTAGCCATTGTGTAGCATCTTTATCACATCTGCAGTCTAGAGAAAAATGTCATGATTCACATTTTACAGATAAGAACCATACATCAAAATTCTTACAGTACAACTAGAACTTCATGCCAGTTCAAAAGAAGCATTGCTTCTATTTTATTTCATAGCTGTTTGATTCACAGGGGAAAAAAAAAAAATCAAGGTCCTTTGGGTTTATTAACACACAATTCTTTCTTAGTGATATCCCATAAAACCAAGCCTAGAGAACAGGAAGAGCTGTGGATTTAACCTAAAAACTCACTCATCAATAGAAAGCTTTCACACTCTTTAACAGGTTACAAAGTCCCATGGGAATCAATCTGGAAGTTCTAAGTATATGCCTGATATTTAGGAGGAGTAAAAAGATGAAGACAGAATTTGGCACTCCCCAGTGCTTTGACTCAAACACAAGAACAAATAAAAGCCACATGGCTGAAACAGACCCTTACCCAGAGTGCACAGCTCATTCACTATGCACTAAGTGACCCATGAATCAGTGCCATAATAACATGTTAATATCACAAAAAAGGGACATATGAGTCATAAAACTGTCAAACAAAATTCTCACAGAAGCCAATGGGAGTTCTATCTAAATAAAAACATTACCAAGCACTCAAAATACTAAAATAAACATAATCTATCTTGGCTATCAGACTACATATCAAACAAACAACTACTCTATTTTCAACAGATGAGAAATCATACTCACAGAGCATAAATGCTTGTATGACTCCCATTAATTTATCTATTATGGGGTTTGGGGTTTGTCTTTGTTTTCTTTTAGTGTCAGAATTAATCCAGTCCCAGCACTCTTATAATGTTTAAAGGCTTTTGCATTGATTGATTAATACATGGCAAGCCTGCTTTACTCATCAGAAAAATGAAGTTTAATCTGCGTGAGAAAGGAGTAATAGTACTAGTCAGGTTAACAACTTGGGGTTTTGAAGACCAAAAAAAATGCAGACAGCTCTGTCAGAACATAAAGTCAGCCCCATGTGAAAGAGAGAGCACTCACCTACCTGTCTAGTCTGATGCCAAGAACTCACCTGGGCGATTTTGCTGACAGTGTCAATGAGGTTTGCATACATATAGACATCAAAACAGCTAAAAAGTAATAAAGCCTTGTTAAGTACCTGGTTAGAGCAATCCTCTAGCTTCTGAACCAAACCGTCCCACCTCTGAGTTAGCTCTTCTTGATCCTGATCGATTTTACTGGATGCTCTGCCATTCCCAAGGATTTGAGCCACATCTTGACCTAGTTCATTCAGCTGGTCTAGCGTTTGCCGTTTCATACCCATGTCTTCTTTCAAAATCTGAAGTTAAAAGAAAACATTGCAAGGCAACATCAAGTGTTCTGCTACCCCCTAAGTTTTTAATTCCGGGGAGGGGGGAAGATGCATCATAGGTTTCAAAATAGTTCTCTCTTGTGTGACAAAGCACTAATAAACTCTTTTTAAGAGCACATCCCTGAAGCAGCTCCTAGAGCCATCAGCAGTATCTCTTGAGTAACAGTTACAAATGATTAGTGCAGGTACAAGCTGCACCATTGGATTAAAAAAAAAAAAAATGGAAAAAACAAAACAGCCAAAACCAAAAAACACCAACCAAACCCACACTTTGTAAAACACAGCTGACTGGTAGCCTGCAATAAATTCCAAACCCTGTCAAAAACCCAGGGTAGCTGTTTCAAAGTCTGGCACACCACCTGGGAATGGCCCTGGAATAAGCTGTACACTCATTTTTAAATTCAAGTGAAACAATCTGGCAAGGAGATAATATTGTTCTGGCTTCCAAACTGTCATGTATTCACAGTTCCTACTGGGAGGTAATTTGCCACTCAAAAAAAAAAAAAAAAAACCCCACCCAACACAACACTAATTTGCCGTTCATTTATTCTACAAGACTTGATAGGATAGAGCAGGACAGCGATACTCACTGCTAGTTTTCGAACGTTCACACTCAAGTCTGTCTGATCTTTGAAATTGCTTGTCTGGACCTTACTCAAAGCCTCTTCTTTCTCAGTTAACCATGCTTTCAATAAGCACTGCAGATGACAGGAAAAATAGAACAAGAGAACACTAAGTTTGTCAAATAGGCATTGACAATTCCTTCTTTAAGATAACTGCATTCAAAGCACATTTCTGCAGTCTTCATATGCAGGAATTTCAGTTGGCATTAACAAAAATAGCACATGAGAGGAAAAAAAAAAAATCAGATCAGACAACAAAGTAATGCCTTCCAGAAAAACAACCATTTCTGAATATGTCAGAGCACACATCCATCCTCCTGCAAAGGTATTTGTAGTGACCAGATAACCACCATAAGTCTGACGTAGGATTTTTAAACTGTATTAAAATTAAAGATCTCAAAATATGTATGCTTTCATTCATTCTCCACCATTCTTCCTCTGTGATTTAAAACCAGCTCTTACATTTTCTCACAGAAGCTAGACCACTAATAACTCAGAGCTCTCAGTCCAACCAGTCATTCAAAGACTCAGGTGTTAATTAATCACCTCTGCATTTACTGTATCTACTTCCAATTGCAAAATAACTTCAAGCCAATACTGTCTCATTAACTGTTGAGAGCTGGAATGGTCTGCTGCGGATGGTACTAACTCAGGGATCTTGAGCTTTTTCTACTTTTTCCTAGGGAAACCTGTCTTGGATCTCACTTCATCACACAGCACTCCATCTCCAGCAATAATTGGCATTGAGTATCAGGAAGGATTTTATAAATTTTATGTTAAATTGCAACACATCGCTGCTGCTGCACAGTTATCTCCATAAACTAGAATACCCAGCTGTCTATACCTTAGTTGCATAGCCACTGGCACAC
Source organism: Thinocorus orbignyianus (assembly GCA_013400375.1). Taxonomy (NCBI): domain Eukaryota; kingdom Metazoa; phylum Chordata; class Aves; order Ciconiiformes; family Thinocoridae; genus Thinocorus; species Thinocorus orbignyianus. Next base: position 2,259,645 of record VXBW01002446.1, read on the forward strand.
TGATACTCTTCTATGTTTTAAAAAACATAATGTTTTTTTTAAAAAAAAAAAAAATACAGCAAGGTAGACCTTTTTTGTTCTTTGAAAACCAGGCTTTACAGCAGCTACGAGGCTTCTCAGTTTATTTCTCAGTATATTTTTGACATTGTCCCAGAACTGACTACAGCAACATTTGGGCCAAAGGGTTAATGCAGTTTACATTGCCAATGTAAACCGATACGCAAAGTGTACAGACAGCAAATACGACTGCGGTGGAAATGCCATGAGGCTGTGAGAAACAGAACTGTAACACCACGTACCCTCTGGAAAAATCACACTGGCATCCCAGCCAACATATTTTACGCACAAGAGGAGCTTAAAACCTCTTCAATGTATTCAATTAATTTCTGCTAAATCAGCAGTTAAAGATAACTCTCCCTAGAAAACTGAAACATAATTATCACAGGGCTAAGAAATATCTGGCATTGATTGAGGAATTTGTTTCCTGAGTGGTAAGAATTGCGTTGACTTGGCAATGTGGTTTCCAAAAAATTTCTACGCAGCCACAAAAAGGCTGATGCATCACTGTTGCTCATCTCTCCATCTGGTTGGGTGAAATGGAAAAATGATAGTACCTAAATGTTTTAGTTACTTTTCATTTAACAATGTGCTTGTATTAAAATTTTTAATTAGTTTCAAACTGTAATTTTTTTAAGGTTCTAGTTCTTGAGGACACAGAACTGTAATTCAAACCTGTTAATAATAAACACATTGTCCAGAGTTAAACAACGAATGCAAAGATAGGCTGATCTAAACCACCCAAAATAAACTTCTGCTTCCTCAGTATTTGCTAACAAAATTAATTATTTTTTAATTTAATAGCATAACATAATTACATACAAATTTTAAGAAAGCTGAAGTCAGAGACATATCAACATAAAATGAGGCTTTTAACATTACTGTGATAGTAACTTTTCCCCAGACAAATATAAAGGTGGAAGAGGACAGAAACACATTCACATAAGGTCATCAAAAATAAGAACACCTGAAGTCCATACCTTGACATACAGAGTGAGAATTTGAAGAACCCTTATTTTTCAACTTAGAGACTTACCTTGCCCAAGAGTTGCCAAGAAAGTGCCAACACAGTCATCTGTATGTACGCACACATATGCTTACACAGTATTTAAAAGTAATATATATGAATAGATACTTGGCATTGGATAAACCAGAATCTAAACCTTGGGTCCATATTACAGACCAGTAATATGAGTTGCAAATTCAGCTTAACAATATACTGCAGATACGTATGCGAGGGATCAGGGAGAAAAACATATGCAAACCAAAAAACTGCAGACAAAACATTCCTGTCAAAGAAACTAGGCTGTAACTGATAGCAACAGCTCTATCAGCGCTGTTCTACTTCTTTCAAATGTCTAAACAATCTGGTTGTACAGCAGAGTTTAAACAATAGTTTACAGTGATAAATACCATCATTTACGAAAACAAAACAATTTAAGTAAAACCTTCAAAAGAAAAGCCATCAAATATTTTAAGCTGAAACACAAAACATGCTTGAGTACTAGGTATGCAGACCTAACACATATAGTTGTGTTACCATATTTTTTTATGCCATCAGTTAATTTGTGTTTGAGCAGTATATTTAATATGTTACATAAAACGTGATATCGAAGCAAGACTAAATTCACAAAGTCATCTGCCTCACAATCCAACTGTCTGCCTAAACTCACCACAATGAGATAAGCCGCATGTTTTGCTATACTAACCAAATATTTTATGTTACTGATTTTGATTAGTTGATTGCAAAACTGAGTACATGAATCCATTTTGGAAGCACACACAACAATTAGGAAAATTTCTGTGATTACCAAACCTCCAAATACTTAGGGGGGATTCATTCTCATAGTGCTACCTGGATATTCACACTTCTTAGCCATTTTGCGAACTACCTTAGAAATTATTTTACAAGGACTTACAAACTTTCCTACTTAAAAACTTAGGAAAATACTTCTCTTGCACTCCATGGCTACCCTAGTCCACAAAAAACACTAGGAACTCAAAATATTAGACAACATCTACTTTTTCAAGGCTTTTTTCTGAGAGCTGTTAAAACCTACTAAGGAGTTTGGGGTGGGGTTTTTTTGTTCGTTGGTTGGTTTTTAAACCCTCTACAAATCAACCAGTCACTCAGCATGACTGAAGAGGTACTAACCTGCTCTTCTAGCAGCTCCTGCCATAAAAGCTGAATTTCTTGCAGCTTGACACGTCGTTCTTCAGTCCAACGACAAACTGCTGTCCACCGCTCACCAAGCCTCTGCAAAAGCAGGAAACATTCATGAATATATGTAAGCCTCAGAAACTCAAAAATCAGATAATGAAAAGCATAATTTCTGTTTCACAGTAACCTCTTTCTACATTAAAGCTACTTCCTTGCCAGTAATTGCCATTGTTGTATTGTACAAAAAGCTGGAGGTTAGAACTTCCAAGAGCATTCACCTATGGCCCTAGCCCTATCTTGGCTCTTGCTGAAGTCAGTGAGCTCTTTGATTGACTGCAAAAGGAGCAAACAGTGTCATGGATTCTGTTTAAATAAATTCCGTTTCACACTCCCTGGACTTCAAGTTGGTCTAACTTCTGACAAAAATGGGAAAATATTTTATATTATATTCCCTACATAAATTCTGCTCATGTCTTTAAATATTTTACCCATCAGACCAACTTTCTAATGAGAATTACTTATGTGAAATAAGAGTTGTACTGTACATCTTCCCATTTGCTGAAAGAGGATACTACAAAAGTGCTTAAGTCACTGGGAATGCAAACAGCTTGACTCATCAGGAATTGAGCTTGAAAGTCACCAAAGCACTTTTGCAGGTTTTACCCTGAGGAAATGTATCAAAATCTTTATATTATTACTATTTCTAAAAAAGAAAAAAACAAAACAAAACAAAAAAAAAAACTTTCTAGGATAAGTAGTCTTTAAACAAAAAAGTGTTGATTGGCAATTACATGCAAAGATTTAAGTGCCTGCTACTGCAGTAAAAAAAAACAGGGCTCCTACATTACAAGAGGTAATGGTTTTAAACTAAAAGGATAAATTTAGACTAGATACAAGGAAGAAATTATTTTTTTTTACAAAGAGGGTGGCAAAACACTGGAACAGGTTGCCCAGAGAGGCAACCACCCCTGGAAACATTCAAGATCAGGTTGGACAAGGCACTGAGCAACCAGATCCACTTGAAGATGTCCCTGCTTATTGTAGGGGGTTTGGACTAAATGACCTTTAAGGGTCCCTTCCCACCCACCCCAACTATTCTATGATTTTACCTGCAATTGTTCCTCCAGGATAGCTGTTGCACTTTCCCCACTGCTTTCATCAACAATGACAACCATATGTGTTAGGGAGTTTACTTTCATCTGCTCTGCCTCTAGGTCGCTCTGCAGGCTCTAGAACAACAAATCTGAGGTTATCAACTTTGAATACATTTGCTAATCTGCTATTTTGGCCATAACAACTAATGCAGCTGCTGTGGCAAAGTACTTCAGATTCAACAGTCAAGGACAGATTTTACCTAGGAAAAGGAAGCCTACATAAGAGCTGGGGAGGGACTCTTTGTCAGGAAGTCTAGTGACAGGACAAGGGGTAATGGTTTTAAATTGGAAGAGGGGAGAGTTAGATTAGATATTAGGAAGAAGTTCTTTCCTGTGAGGGTGGTGAGGCACTGGAACAGGTTGCCCAGGGAAGTTGTTGATGCCCCATCCCTGGAAGTGTTTAAGGCCAGGCTGGATGGGGCTTTGAGCAACCTGCTCTAGTGGGAGGTGTCCCTGCCCATGGCAGGGGGGTTGGAACTTGATGATCTCTAAGGTCCCTTCCAACTCTAACCATTCTATGATTCTATGAATCACTGCACAGTTTCAATAACTGTAAGCAAAAGACTTCTAGAAATGAACCCAAAAACATTGTGTTAAAATGTTGGAAAACGTGGAGTGTTTTAAGCTGTATGCACCATATTTGATTAGAAGAATCATGCGACAACTGCATTGACTTAATGTCTACTGTTATAGGTATGAGAGCTTATGTGTTTCTATGAAAAAACATTACTGTTAATAAGCAAATCTCATAGGGCATGACAAACAGGGAAAAATCACTAAAAACATTTGTCTTAATAGTTAACAATATAACTCTCATAAGTAGCAAGAGAGCTATAATTGATCATGATGTTCAAAGACAATAGTAAAAAATGCAGCAAGCATACAGTTCCACTTAGTTTGAAATAATCTGTAGACTTAAATGTTCACAGAACTACTAAAAGAACAGAATCCACAGTTAAAGCCTACCTCTGAAATATCTCTGTAAGATCAATATGCCTTTAGAGTACTGTAAATATCATTTTTCATCCCAGAATATCCTAAACTACTCTGCGAACAACACACTTCAAACTCCCTAGACTTTAAAGACAGAGCAAAGAATGCAAATGTGGGGCAGGAAATTACACAGACTAAAAATACCTCACAGGGCAAGAACTGTGGAGTATGTCCCATGCTGGGGAGGAGGTCAGACCTCAGCAGTGAGTACGAAAACCAAAGCTGCAACCATGACAGACAAGTATCAAAGGGCCATCGTTCTTTTTCTTCAAAAAAAGAGTGTAGGCTAGAAATGCTGGACTCCCACCCAGAAACTTAATTGAGAGACAAACCACTTCCAAAACACTGTGCACATCAGACAGAAGTGTCTATGGCATCCCCTTAGGATGCAATCCTTGTAATAGCAGGGATGAGAATCAGTGATTTGGGAGGCCCTTCCTGACAGTTTTAGCTCCTTAATTGAGAGACAAACCACTTCCAAAACACTGTGCACATCAGACAGAAGTGTCTATGGCATCCCCTTAGGATGCAATCCTTGTAATAGCAGGGATGAGAATCAGTGATTTGGGAGGCCCTTCCTGACAGTTTTAGCTCCTGCTTTATTTTAATCTGCAGGTCTCAAGCATGCTTTCACAGTGCCTGCCAGTCACTAAAAGCAAGTTTGTCCACGGGTCATTTCATACTGTCCCTCATGCCTATGAGTTACCTGGAGAGATCCTCACTTCATGCAGGAATTGAGACAAGACAACTTCCCCTACAGGTTTCACTTCCTCCACAAAGCGAAGACAACAGTTTCTGTTGTAGTTGGTGCTCAAGTGTTCAGTTAAGAAAGCACTTCCAGAAACTTCCAGCTCCTTTCTACCTTCATCCTTTTCCAAACATCAAATGCAGCCCCTCAGCATGCTGCTGTACGTGACTTCTGACACAATGTTTCTCAGCTAAGGAACCTATCGCACACATCATCCAAATACTTCCCACATACGTATCACATAACAGACAAAAAGGTTTACTTTATGTTCTTCCAGCTGTTTTTGAAGGGACTCCAAATCCTCCCCTAGGAGCTGAGATTCCATCTTCTGAATGCGTTCTTCTGTGACAGTCAGCCAGTCGGACAGCTGCTGCAACTGCTGCTTCTGGAGCTCCATCAGCATGTCATGGAGGCTGCAGGGGGAAGCACACCAGAGCTATTTCAGAAACAGTTTTCTTAAGGAAAGAGACTAAGTTCTAGTTCCTATAGGAAAGAAGCGAGGCCATTCATACATCAGTTAACTATTATTAAATATTTTCACCATTATGCTAAAGAACACAGTTAAGTATCCTTGTTTCTTTTTCAATTACAATGTTAGTGAATTTTGCACTCTGCATCACGGATTGTTTCTTGCAACAGTGATCTGCTGCAACAAAATTCAGTTTCTCTCTTCACGTGCAGCTCCTCACCTGATAAAAGAATTTTTTGCTGCCTGTAGGTTAAGTGAAGTTTAGTAGTGTAAACTCACCCATCTATCCACATCTACTATGTGCTTTATTGAAGAACTTAAACTATGAAACAATATTGAAACCATGTAGATACTATGTATTTAGTTTGACATATTTATATAACATAACAGTTGCAAAATACAAGAATAATAAAAAAAAAAAGTTATATTTATTCCCTTCATTTTACTTTGGAAAGTATGAAGAAGGCAGATTTCATGTGAAGAACTAAAGAGTCATTTTGGGGTAGGGGGGGAGAAAAAAAGTCTTGGAAATAGATGCAGATCAACCCCTCCAAGATGCAGTAAGCACTAGAAGTGTGTCCTGCAGCTCTGGAAGAGGCTGTGGTACGTGACTTACCGGGACTGTCTGTCCATGCTCTCCACCCTGAGCTCCTCCCAGCGGGAGTTCAGCAGCAGCATTTGCTCCTGGATCTCAAACTCCTCTTCAGGTGACAGATTTCCCTGGGCCACCAGCTGGTTTCCAGCTTGCAGAACGTTGCCCACGCTGCTCTGGTGAGCAGTGAGTTCCATCATAAAAGCCTAGAAATGGTACAAGCAGCCATGTCACCATGATCTGTGAGCTCCTACAGGACTCTATAAATTGACGAATGCCCTTATACATTGTCATGTTTGAAATGCTGCTGCAGAATGAGCTGGTACCATCAAACACACATGTATGGCAGACCTGCTCCTCTCTGCGAGTAAGCATTCTCCATGAACTACAAAAATTCTGTAGCCAGTAAAATAGAGCTAATTGAGAAAAAAAAGCTGACCAGCGACCACCTCAGAGAAAGAACTGTTTGTCAGAAGACAGCCTTTGAACAAATGCACCAAGAAAATAAAACAAAAACTGTGGCCAACAGAACTTAAAAGAAGATCTGAAGATCTTTCCACAGGAAAGCAAGGAAAGTCCTATAAGTTAATAATATTAAAAACTGGCAAATTTACTATAAATCCAGAACACCTCTTCCTTTGGTTCATAGTTTTAAAACTATAGCACAAGCAAAAAAATATTCTTCATATTGATCAGCATTTAGATTTTAAATTCCGTTGAACACAGGAAGCTGACACAGGACAAAATTTAAAACATTTAACATGACATTTGAAACTTTTAGCAACATTAGAACATTTGTTCACATTTGGAACAGCACCAAAGCAAAATAATTTGGAAGCAACAACACATGTTTCTGGAAAAAAAGTATGCTAATCATGACAGGAAGACCACTGAATTAAACTGACATTATTATCAATTTCAGCATTGCCCTCATTTAACATCAAGAGACATAGGGCTGACCAGGCTTTTTAGTAGTTGGCAGCAGAGAAGCACAAATCAGCCTAGATCAGACTGTCTTTGTATTATAGACACTATTGAACCAGCCACCATAAGCTGATTAAAAAAATACATTAAAGTTTCAAAGCACGTTACAGTTTAAGTTATCCTAAAAAAGATCTGCTTCACCTTCAAGAAGCTACCATGTCAAAAAAAAAAAAAAATACTCAACACAAAAAAATACCACCACCACAAAAAAAACAAAATCAAAACACCATACCCATTACATTCATTTAGAGGTGCTTTTAATTTATCAAAAAACAAGACAAAAGAAAACAATGGCAAGTTTTGGATAATGACTAGGAAATTAAGTTTTGCAGCTCTCACACAGCCAAAAAACAACAAATGAATTTCCAAGAGAAGCTTACTTCATGGGTGGAAAATTGCTCTTTGACTTCCTCAACATCACCAGATATTTCCTCCTGTTCCCGAAATGCGTCCTCTGCTGACAGCAACCATGTGAGAACTTCTTCCAGAGCAACTTGGTAGCTATCCAAGTCCATATCTACCTCTGTCACTGTGCTGGGAGTATCCGCTCTAGAATTGCCCTGCTCCTCTTCAAGCGCTACAGTCTAGGCAGCCAAGAGAGAAGTTATGTCTTAGAATTGCAGAGAAGATGTCTTTCCAAACGATACTTTAACCAGAACAACTAATATACCTTTTAATACTTCATAAAATTTTAAAAGTGAATTTTCACTGAGTGCATTTTCGATGAGAAAGGCCATAGTCACCACTAATAAACTTTCATTTTACAATAATGAGCCTGGACAGAAAAGGCAATTTAGATTTTGCCCATTTAACAGAGCAGTGGACCCCTCACCCAAACAAAAACCCATCGCTACCACCAAAAGTTCTGAAGCAAACTCCAAGATTTTGGGCCACCCTCTCCAGCTTGCCAACACAAATGAGAAACAGAAGAAAGAAGCGTAACACAGACCTTTACACCTCAACACACAGGATTTTGTAAAAGAATGAGAAAAGAAGAAAGAGGAAGACAAAATAATGGAAGTCAATCAAAAGAAGATGCTTCATATTTTCCCAGTTGTGTTGCCCAAGACAGAAGGCATGTTACAGAGATAACTGACAAGCCTGATGATCAGCTAAAATTACAACTCTTGAAAACCATGCAGACTTTGATGACAAACACACCTGCTGCACATTGAACTCTCCATCATCACATTCCTGCTTGTATCTCCTTGGAAGGGTTTCCACCTCCCGGATGTCTTCCATGGTAACTTGCTTAGGAAGGACCTCAAACAAAGATGTTAAATACATAATAATAGACTTTTTGTCTGGAAGCTGTACAGCAACATCTGCATCAAAAAATAAAACAGGGAGAAAAAATACATGAAGAAGCTGCTTTTCTAAATCATTATTTAGAATACAGTTAAGACTTTACATGCAGCGTAAATCAGAGGTTCTCCTGTTAAGTAGCTTTTCATAAGTCTTAAATTAGAAAGCCAGGTTTGAAATGTTGAAAGCAGTATGAAAGAAGAAAATAAAATTAAAAATAAATCTCATACATTTGGAAGTGAATTCACATCAAAAGGCATGATCTTTCTGAAGCAAGACCCCAAACGTGAAGTTATTGAAGAATAAAAACTCTTTAAAGAAAATTATTCTGGAGCATCTCCAAAACACAAATGCAGCTGAATTCAGGGCCAGTATCCCACAGAAACAGATACGTCTGCATGGGGTCTGTCCCCACTCCCAGAACTGGTCAGTTCATTTTCTTGTTTTTGATATGGAAAAGAGTTTTACTGATTCAGGTTTACTTATCTCTCAGTTTGAGTGCTACTCGTTCAGTTAATCTTTCTTTTTTATCCTCCACCCCGAAAAAAATTGGCACTCAAATTTCTAAAGTTTGAGAGTTTGTCTTACAGAATGGATCTTTGGAGGCTTACTCCAAAGCAGAACAGCAGCTCAGGATTTTAAAAAAGGGCCATAAAAGTTTTCCAGCAAGCATTCCTGCACTGTAAGTACTCACAGCACTGGCAGCTACAGCTACTCAGTGCATATATAAAGAATGAAAAAAAAAATCATGAGCTTTTAAGTTATCCCATTCGAAATAATGCTCTAACTTCATCTGAAAAGTACAGACCCTTGTGGTAAAACTACCTAAAATAAAAGAAAGCCAGGATACCATCTTCACCTTCTGTACACGATCTTTGAATGCTAAGTCGATTTGAACCTTAACATTCAAGAAGTCGAAGCATATGCACGTACAGGCATAACCTTACCCTACAATTTAAATTCTTTTAAACCCAAATTTAAGGACTTGAAACAAAGCATCACTACACACAACTGCTGGAATTTACGTTCATAGTAAATTTCAATAGAAGAAATTTCTTTCAAGAGAGATCAAAAAAGCTTTTAGTCAATTAAAATAAATTTATCGCACCTTCAGGATCCAACAGTTTCTCAATTCCCAGGTGGTTCTTGGCTATGCTGAAAGCATGTTCCAGTCTCTCAACTGGGGACATCATTACAACTTTATCCCAGCTGAAAAGCTCAGGTCTAATAGTGAAGACATAACAGGAAAGAAATCAATAAGTATTACCTGAAGGAAAAAAAATCCATACCATACAGAATATGAAGATAGCTACTTAAGTAATACAAACATACACACAAAAATATAAACAGAAGTCTGTATGCACAAATGCATAAATACAAAATTTGCTTTCTTTTATGAGTGAGAATCTGGCAATCACAAATCAATTGACTGCATGTCCACAGCAACATCCACCTTCCATTCTAAGTATTCTATACATATAATCATTGACTGCAACAGGAGATTAAACACTACTAACAAGAATGAAAAAAACCTGGTTTTAAAATTTATTCCAGAACCAGTTTTCTTCAACTGTTTCTTTCACAGGGTTGCTGTTAGTATATCCTTTCAGCATCAGCCTCTGCTCCGGAATCAAGAATCACTCTGTTCCAGGAGAGCCTCATTCCAAACTTGTGATGTGGCTCACTGAGCACTCCATACCATCACAGCCAGGAGCAGCAGTGGTTTCTACCCCAGCCTGCTCACCCTGCCCCATGGTGTTTTTCCTCCATTAAAGAAAAAAAGCCAACAAACCAATTACAAAATCCCCACCCCAACCCAAGTGCTCATGAGAGTTGCAATAAAATTGGACCGAGAAGCTGATCAATCGACAGTGCCAGCAGCCTTCATCTCACACTAGTGTTAACCAAACCTAATCTCCAGTCCAGCCACACACACAAAACACACTGGAAGGTCTCAAGGGGAAAGAGCAGAGTACAGAGCAGTACACGGGGTCAACAAACAGGGCCCCTTCCTAGTGACACCTACCCTGACAGGACATCATCAGCCTCATGCTGCAGCAGCACAGCTGTAAGACTACAAAGCCATTAAAATACTTCCCACTCCTCTGTAACAAGTGGTTTCTCATTAAAACACTGCTATTGATTCTGCGCTTTATAGAACTCGGGGAGGACGTAATGGGTTTGCCTTTAATTCTTTCAATACTTAGTTCAGTTGTAAATTGATCTGAGAGCATCCTTTTAACACGTGTCATGCATTACACTTCCTGAAACAGAAAGACTGTAAGTCCGCAGGGTCTGAGGAGCAAAAAGCCAGGAGGGAGGTGGGGTGAGCAGGGAACACAGATGCACAAAGATCCTGATGGAGCTATAGTATTCCACTAGCTTCTATGCAAGATGCAGCAAGGATAAACACAAACTCAACAGAAAGCCTTAGCAGAGACTCCTACTTTGAAGAACACATTGCAATAAGCGTATTGCGCATGCACTACCTGCTCCCTGCAATAACACAAATTTTAATAAAATGCCATCTAGGCATTTACCTACGAGCAAGAAAATTGTACTAAAGAACAGAATTCAATTCAAAGAGGAACTAAGCTAATATTAGGAAATGAAAAAGACTGCCACAGTAAAATGTTAAATGTCCTGTTACTTCATGTAATTTTATTAAGTACTGCAAGTGTTACAAAGCTACTAGATATTATAGCCAAGAGGTAGCACTGCTAACAATTGTTGATAGATACATAAAGAGAAAAGCAAGCTACTAAACCTCTTAATGGGACCCACAAAAATTTTCCTATATGAGGTGACACATTAAGCTAAATTAAAAAAGCAATATTGAAAATGCCCCTTAGGCAGGTGTCATGGTTTAACCCCAGCCAGGAACTGGGACCACTCAGCCTCTCACTCTCCCCTCCTTCCCCCCAAGAAAAGGAAAAAAACAANAAGAAAAAAAAAAAAAAAAAAAAAAAAAAAATTCCTCATGGGTTGAGATAAAGACAGTTTAATAGAACAATAACAGAAAAGGAAAAAAACAATAGCAAAGGTAAAAGAATATACAAGACCCAACTCTCTCTCACTGCCTGGTGAATTGGTTGCCAAGCCTGACACAAGCAGAGATCACAGATTACACACACCCCACACCCTCAGCCAACCTCCATTTATATACCGAGCATGGTGTCTATGGTACCAAATATTCCATTGGCCATTCTATTATTCTGTCTGTGCTCATTCTCAGCTTCTATGGGAAGCTGAAAAAAGTCCTTGATTAGTATAAACATCACTTAACAACAACTAAACCAATATGCATTACTGACATTCCTTTCATACCAAATCTGAAAACACAACAGCCACTAGGAATAAAATTAACCATCTCAGCTGAAAGCAGAACAGATGGGAAGCACTACTGCCTAGGTAGGCTAAATAAGCTTTGTTGTCCTACCACTTATGCAACCCCTGGTTCCTTGAAAGTGCCTTTTAAGGCTTCTCTTTCAAAGCCAACTTAAATTTAAACACATCTCAAGATTTCAAAGAAGTGTGGAGAAAATGGTGCTCTCCCGGCTAAAGGATTGATGCTCAGGGACAGCAAAGCTGAATTCTGGTGCTTTGGCAGCTGCCAGGCTCCCAGGAATCACAGGGCATAGAATCATATAACCATACAGATCAGAATGGACCTTTAAAATCATCAATTCCAGCCATCAACCCAACACTGACAAAACCCACCACTAAGCCATGTCCCATATGATGGTCCTCGCTCCCTGAGAAGTGACACCACAAATGCTACAGCAGAATTTCAGCAGTATCAATGTCCAGCCCTAAATTGTGACATTATCAAGATCACACGCAAAAACAAGAAGCAGATTATCCTCCCCTTTTCAAGAATCAAAGGGCTTCCCCAAGGGACTGAATCTTTTCCCCAGATGCGAACATCTAAGCGGTCCACAAAGATGCTCAGAGATCAGTAGAGTCAGGTAAGTGAGAAATTTTTGGAAGCCAAAGGAAAGCAATCCGTTAAAGTTTTCAGCAGGGTTTTTTTTTTGCCATTTCACAGTGTTCTGAAAATGGCAGAGCTCACAGACTTCAGATCACACAAAGCCCAAGCACATACACACAACACATAAGGTCAACAAACAGCCTGAAGCCAATTTTGCACTCTCCCTCTTTTTTCTTCTCCTCAGGTTACCTGGGACTCACTTGTATCTAAAGCTGGCAGGCTCTCCATCACGAAGCTTCACATACTCAGCAGTAGAACTGCACCACTACAGGCAATTAGAGCCGTAAGAAAATCAGCAGTACAGCTCGCACACCCATAAAAGGGACTTGGTAGTATTTCTGATAACCTCTAGACCCTTGCGGGTATTGCTCTGCTTTTGCAGAACAGTCCTTCCAAACCTTCAGGAGCTCCTCATGCATCCATGCTGGCTGAACACAAGCCAGCTCTGGTCTACAAAGTACAGATGTTTCTGAGGAGACCCGTCCTGAAGTCAGCCAGCCTGTGACACCACTGCTACTTCAGTCAGCACAGGCCAAATGGGCACTGAAGAGCAGAGAACAGTAGGCTCAAAGCGAACACATGCTTTTGTGAGTACTTTCTATCTGCTGGATTCTGGGTGTTTGCACAGCATTTGTCATGACAGATACCTTGTAGCCAGGAGGTCTGGTTAAATCCTAGATATTATCAAACCATTACTACGTTAAAATGGTTAAGAGTAGTCAGCCCTTGCAAAGCAATGAACTGACTTTACTTAAAGTATGTTGGATTAGAATGGATTGCCCAGAAGCAGATCTCAAAGAAACTTTTTTTATTAAAAAAAAAAAAAAAAAAAAAGAACATCATACTGGTAAGTTCCACAGGAGTCCGTAATAATGACTTCTTTAGACTACCAAAGAGTTCTGCAGTAATCAGAAAGAACACAAAAGATCTGTGCAAAGAATCTTTAGCTATTCCTTATAAAGTATAATGAACAAACTAATGAATACGTTACAGACACCTGAAGTATTCTATTACCCTTTGATTCTTCTGCTCAGCAGTTCTCCTGAAAGAACTGCATACGTTGTCTTTCAAGTAACATACATTCAAAAACTAAGAGAAGCTACAGACTCTTTCTTATTCCTTTGTTTTGAAGCTTCTGTATCTTCCTACTGAAATGATATGACAAACTGACTTGAAGAAATGCTTCCCTTTGCAACGGAAGGTGGGCAGGAGGAAGGAAGATCCGGGGAAGATGGTCAGCCCCCATGCAGAGAACTGTTCAGCACATTTGCTTTATGATGCATACCAAGTAAGACAAACTCACTTCAATTAGCAAGTGTTCATGAATGTGCAGGAACTCAGAGTTACACTGCTGCCCTGGCTCCACCCTTTGCAAGGCTCTGGCCATATCCTTCCACTGTTATTGTTACCACAACAAAAACCCAAACAATGAATCACAGAAACAGGCTAGAAGCCGTCAAATGCTCAAGTACGAAGATATAAGGGAAAAAGGTGCTTACTTCATTAAGTCTAAGACAAGCCGTTTGCCACTTACTTGTGTCTGTGGATGACAGCATTAAAGGCAAGTCCATCTGCCCAGCTTGTGGTGAAGTTCAGAACATTGACCTGACTGTAAGGTCTTGTGGACTGCCGAACCCAGCTCAGCAGGATTTTCTCACTGTTGGTCTGCTGCAAGTCTGACATGATGTTCTTCATGACATCCTTCACCTGCAAGACAGCAGCAATGACACCTTACAGACATGTTCTCCACTTTCCTGCTTACAAATCCTTTGAACCAAGCTGTTTCACAAATTGTCAAAGGGTCTTTCCCATGAAAAGCTATGAATCTAACTACTTACATGAAATTTGGCAATAATAGGCTTCAGGCCATCTTTGTACTATACTGATTACAAGAACCTGTACTGCTTCAGGTAATAATGACACATTACACCCACATTCTGATCCTCCCCTTTCTCCTCAGTGCTCCCTATGCTAAACATGGGCATTTTCCACTTGTGCTGCGGTTCCACCAGCAAGCAAACTCCCAAAATAGAGCTTGCACAGGTTTTCTGCAAGAAGAGGAATATCTGCTTAACCACCATAAGAAGTTTGCTGTTTGGGTACTATGCATAAGCATCCACTTAAGTCCCTCCAAGTGAATTCAATGATCCTCCCAAGTACCTGGATAAACCAGGAGCAATTCAATCTACAAGACTGAGAAACAAACTTAGAGAGCACCATGAAAGTTGCGAGCCCAACACTGCTACCTAAATAGTAAAAACACACCTGCTAACAAGCACTTCAAGGCCTTGAGGAAGGACTATAGCATGCTTCAGCCTGAACAGCCTCTCTGCAATTAACACCAGCAAGAACTGAACTGAGATACTGAGTACAACTGAGCACATACAAGAATACGTGTCACAAGAGGCAGCCAATAGACAGAGATCAGAAACCAAACACTGGCCTGCCTTTATTTACCAGCTCAAAATAGCAGCAGTATTTTCCGCCACCAAAACCCCAGGAAGGTTTGTGAGAATCCCAGCAGATCAAGGCACACAATTCCTGGAAAGGAAGAACTCTCACAGCAGCCTCTCACCTGCCAGTGCAAGATAATGCTCCACAGCAGCCCCAGCGTCAACTTGTGATTTCCATCAACGATGTCAGTTCCTCCAATATTCACCAACTCCACCTGGAGAGGTCGGATCAACTCTGTATTAAACACTGTTACTGCAGCTTCGAGTCACAACCCCACCCCACAATCCTGGCTGTCCAGCCATGTATTATCAAGTACTCTGAAATAAAAAGTAGTTAGAAAGAGAGAACCAGAGATGACAGAGTACTGTCTATCTGAATTTGTCTAAGTGCTTAGACAACACGACAAAAGATGGCACCGAAGACAATACTCCATTGGAAGACTGTTATCCCCCCGCTTTTATACAAGTGTGTACCAGCAGTCAAAACTGACCAAAAGAAATGAAAACATGAAGGATCTGATATTAAACACACAAACAAACAGTTAAACAGTCCTGCTCCTAGATACATTCTGAGATATTACAGAAGCATTAAAACTCTGTAATTAAAAACAGGTTTGTTCTTTGCATGAACCAACATTCAAATGGGACAAGTTTATACAAGGAGATCAAAAGCTCAAAGGAAGAGTAAAATTTTCAAGTTTCCTTTATGCATAGGACTCCGTATAGACTCAGTGATGGTCTAATCAAGATCATTAAAAAGATAAAAAACGTGAGAAAAGAGACAACAATTATTTTAGTAAGCAAGAGGGCAAGAGAGGCTACCTGCTCCTGTATCAAGTATTCAGTCCTCAGAAGAAGCAAAGCTTAGAGCACACTAACAGATATTCACTCAGTGCTGCTTTAGAGTCTGAACTGAAATGGGGCACCAACCTTCCACTCAGCCAATGCAAAGCAGCACTAACTCTGAACCACCTTTTGCAGGGAACTAACGGCAGCACCCTGCATTAGTCACCACCCTGCTATGGAAATGGAGCTAAGAACGGCAGAGAGGACAAATCTCCCCTGCGTACACAGACAGACATAGCAGATGCTGGAACACACTCCTACGATGATGGAGTAGATGGTGGGGCCTCTTTCTTGACCCAGGAGCATCTTCCAGCCCAGGGGCAAGCAGCACAGTACATTTCTTCATCCAGGGATGGAAAAGTTGTGGATGCCCCAACCCTGGAAGTGTTCAAGGTCAGGCTGGATGGGGCTTTGCGCAACCTGCTCTAGTGAGAAGTGTCCCTGCCCACAGCAGGAGGGTTGGAACTTGACGATCTTTAAGGTCCCTTCCAACTCTAACCATTCCATGATTCTATGATTTCACCTCCATAGGGAAGCTTTTCCCTGTATTTCTCACCCCTGCTCAAAAATAGCATTATCCCGCAGTGCCTTCCAGAAACACCTCCCAGCTTATACCGAGAACTGTATCTGGGCACTGTTTGGAATCAGAACTGGTCATAAAGAAAAAACATGCACCAAGGAGCTGGCTATCAATTAAACAACATGGACAACCACAGGACAGTAACAGAGCCCATACTCTGGCCCTCAGTGGACATTGCCTACAATGACAGAATAGGCAAGAACAAAGTTTCACTTTGTTTTAGATGATATTGCTGACATGCAAGAATGTAATGGCATTCCATGAATATTATTATTCTTATCACGCAATCACAAGTGGCTTCAGTTGTGCTTTCAGATATCATCTTGACAATTTTCATTTCGCCATAGGTCTCTTGGTTAGAAGAGCCAAATTAAAACTGCGTTGTGAGACTAACATAGAACCACAAATTACACTACAAAGTACTAAGGAAGCTTGTGGATTTGTGGATTGTCCTCTCCTAATTATTACAGCAGATGAAACAGAATTGTACAGCAATACTCTTTGCAAATACTAGGCATGTATTTTAAGATAACTGTGAATTAAACAGGCAAAAATAGGCCAAAGGAGTCACCAGTGTGAATCATTAAGCAATGCACTAGAAAGCATCTAGAGCACAAGGAGCAGTAAGAAAGACCAACGGTGAAGGGTACAAATATAAAATAATTGCACTGTGAGTGCTTTTTTCACTTCTAATAGAAGAGAAATACTCCTGAGAATGGGTAACAAAAACATTTGCCATTTCATAATCGCAAATTAATAATAATAGTAATAATAACGCATTCCTCTTGCTGGTCACATCATACATAAGAGAAAATACTCCACATGTCCATTTTTGTATTTTAATGCTTCTGAACTAAACCAACACTTTTCAGGATGCAGCCAGTAATCCACTAGGACAGTGAGTGAACTACCAAGACTTAAGCAAAGATAATCAAAAAAAAGAGAGCCAACAGTAGACAGCCAGTACTAATGACAGCACACGGATAGCAGCTATATGGAATGACCTCCGGTGGATTCATATTAAATTATTATTTTAAAGAGCTTGGTCCCCAAATCAAAAAAGTTGAATTTTGTTACTTAAAAGCGTTCTGCTCATCAGATGGTTGAGGTTCACAGGATCACTTGAACGTCTACACACTAGGCTTATCTGATACTTGCAATATATATTTAAACACTTCTATAAATTATTTCACAAGTTATGAATATTCTATAGCTCACAAACTCTCAGGAAACAGATAGCAACTGCTTCTTAGTGGATGTCTTTTCCCTTCATCTTATCAAATGCACACTTTCTAATGAGGTTAACCAGTAGGTACGAATCACATAGGTGACCTTAACAACCTTCAGCTAACGCCATCTGTTTATTTCTAGAAATCCAGCTCCTGCCAGCTTAAGGAAGAACTAATTAATTATTGTAATTCATTATTATTTTATTTATTGTCTTCATAAAAATAAATCAATTCAAGCTGGAAAGAGTCATTACTTATCCTTAGAAAAAAAGTTAATCAATATTTACAGTACCTCAAAGAAACAAAAAACCAAACAAAAATACCCAACCAACCCACCCTAACTTTGGCTGCTTCCTAGAAATATGACACTAGTTCACCAACACGGAGAGGAAATTGCAGTGTTATACAGCATGTTCATATCACTTCGATCGGCAGTTTACACAAATACGTCAGTGCCTTTTTGCATTAGATGTATTTTATTGCCAGAATGTCCTTATTAATTTATTTTAGTGCCCTGACTTTTGCAAATAGAAATTCTAAGTATAGAGAGAACGCTTATCAGTAACTGTTCTTCTGGGGAAAAATAAAAGCACTTCACTGCAGCACTACCGGCTTCCAGGAAGTAAAAACATAAAAATGAAATAAAGCAAATAACTATTATTCTCATTTTTCTTAAGGAAGGATTGGGGTTTGTTTGCTCTTCCGATCAGTTAAAGTTCCAAAGTTCCAAATTAGAAACATTCAGTAAAGATTTGACAGAGCTGGCAGATGACAATGGAAAGATCCTCACAGATTTTGAGAGCAGGACACAGAAAACAGAGACACAAAACCTGTCATACCCCAACAGATTTTTTTCACAAGTTATGCATCATCACTAGAAGTTAGTTTCTTGTCCTGCCAGGTTCATGAGCTCTGCATAGCAGAGCTTCAAGTCACCTTTACTTTGGGAGTAGAACACATCTCAACAAAACACAGTTTAGTTAATACCATGATTAAGATTTTAAGCTTTCAAAAAATTGCCATACATTGAATTCTATATCAGAGAAAAATAAAAAAATGAGAACAGCTTACCCATCTCACTGAATTTTCATTTTAGGTACCAAAATATCATTATTTTCTGCATTTTGAACTGATTTACACACAGGAATAACTAAAGAGTCTATTATAAAGTTGTGGAAAAACATGCTTACGTTGTTCTGATGCAAGACTTGCAGTACTCGGTTGACATTATTTAAGGCATGCACTCGTGTGGAACCTCGCTCTTTAGGCTGAAAATAAAAAGTTAGTCTGTTCACATCAGAATTAACTTGACAGACCAAACAAAATAAATGACAGAGCAAACAACAGGACATGTCTTAATTTTCCTCAGATTTTAATTTATTTATTTTTTGAAGTAGGAACAAAAAATGAATAAGATCATCCACAGCAATTTCAAAATGAAAAATGGTCAGAAAACTATTCATCAGCTCAAGCCACAGGACAAGCCTTGATTCAAAAGGATTCAAGATGTGTTGTCAGTTCATCTTTGGTAAACTCAGAACTTTTATTCTCAGCATCTGCAAAATTCTAAACTGGCAACACAACAGCGAAGTGGGAGTTCCCAGGGAAAAACTGAGGGTTTTGAACGTTTGCCAGAGTAGTCGAAATTTTTTGGCTCTCAAGAGAGAACAAGCGGCAATTTGTTTCTCTGGCACTGAAAACCTGCTAAATCTTTGCATACTGTAAAGAACTTATGCTTCCTAACTTTCCCTTCCTTTTAATATCAGGGGTGGGATGGGTGTGTGGGGGAGGGTGTGTGTGCGAACACAAACAGCAACACAAAATAACCAACCAACCAAAAACCCAAATCACTGCAACTCCTGAGGAAACCTGCCACTTAAATTGCAGTCATTAAAAGCAAATAAACTCCTGTATCAGACCATCGCACTGCAAGAGCAGAGAGATGAATTTGGAACACTGTAATACACAGAATTAAAAATGA
The DNA here is from genome assembly GCA_013400375.1 of Thinocorus orbignyianus. Lineage (NCBI taxonomy): Eukaryota > Metazoa > Chordata > Aves > Ciconiiformes > Thinocoridae > Thinocorus > Thinocorus orbignyianus. The sequence goes on from VXBW01002446.1 coordinate 2,279,188, forward strand.
AAGAACTCCTATTGTATTCACTATACTTTAAATGAGACCACAGATCATTACAAGCACTAATGAAATGCATGTTTAAAAAACAAGGCAGGCCTGCAAGGTGAAGTTTTAAATGGCTGAAGGTTCCCCATAAGGTCAATAAACAAATTTGAGATAAATAGCAAAATGAAGAATTTATCCCAAAGTGATGGCACAGGTTTCGCCATGCCTCATGTATCTTTCTGAAGGGGCATCAGTGTTAGCAGGGGAAGAGTTTTCAACCACATGCACACTTTCCCAAAAAAGACTTGAGTAGTTTTCAGCCCTTTCCTACCTGTAGATCACAAAGGACTTTTCAATGGAGATGCAGGTTTCTGCATCGTCTACTAGCTGCTGTCTCTTTTCTTTCATTTTTTTCTTTAATGGATCTTTCATAAGCTTATTACGAAAAGCCCACAGGTATCCAGCAAAAGGCGGCTCTTCCAAATTATCCAGAAGCAGACCTCTAGGAGACCTCTAATAAAAATATACACTACCTGAATAACACCACTGCTTTTACATGGCTTGCTAAATAGCACAGCTAACTTCAGCCTGTCCCTATACCCCATGAGTGGTGTTAACCAAAATGTCAGTGGAACTATAGAAAGCAAGTACATGCTACAAGCAAAACAAGTTTTTAAATAAATTAAAATTTAAAAAAGAAAAAAAACAATCACATTCCACAATTTGGGTTTTGTCTGTTTTCCTTATTTGCTGGTTTGCTATTTTTTTTTAATAAATGGGAATGACTCTCACACATTTCTCTTACCAGAGGTTTCCCTGTCAGGCCCTCTAAAAGGTCCAAAAGCTTCCTTCCATCCTTCAGATCTGTGAACATGTCCTTAACTGGAGGCTTCCCACTCTGCAGAAGAAACAAAAGCAGTAATAAAAATATTGTTTAAGCAAAACTTCCCTGGAAAAAAAAAAAAAAAAGAAGAAAAAAGGCACTTTTTCCTTTTTACCTTTCAATTCATTCTTATTTGGTTCTGAATGCAGTAAATAAAAGCTAGGGGACTGCAACAGAGATGAGGAAGACATCCTTCCTTTCTTCAGTGTTTTTTTTCTCCCCACCTCTTTGGTTGTGTGTATCAACAGTCCAGTACTGAGAAATCAAACCAACACATCCTGGCTCACGATAGGGTAGATGTGTTAACACCCAAAGATGGGAAAAACAAAAAACCAAAACAAAACCAAACACCTTGGCAAGTTTGAGGAGTCTTTTGAGAAAGAATGCTTTGTTCTGGCTGCAGCTAAAGGAGGAATAAACTAGGTCTTTTCAGAAAAAGATATTGGGACACATTCTCACAGATGTGACAAACAACAAAACGAAAAAGGACCTGGAATTGACCCCTGTATAAGATGACACTCTTCTACAGAGACTAGTAGATCAAAAGGTACAATATATATTGAAACAAATTAATTATTTTCCCTACCTTGGAAAAAGCAGCAAAATGTGAAACTCAGAGCTACTCTAAATCATACACTTCTAATATTAACTTTCTTTGGGGGTGGTAGGACCCTGTACAAGAATGGTGGCAGATAACAGCTGAATCATGTTAACTTTTTCCATGCTCCCTTTTAATTTTATTTGTTCCTGGATGCTAAGAAAGTTAACATGGGAAAGTGTTACAGGGCTGAGGGAGAAGACACGTGGCCTGCAACCGAGTGCGTTTGCTTTGTAATACTCATCTGTTGGATGCCAGGAGATCAATTAAACTTTTAGTGTCCCTTTGAAGTACCAATTTGAGAAGAAAAATATTTTCTAAAAAGTACCTAAAACTCCAATACTGTCTTTTTCTACCACCTTGGCTTTACAATATTGCTCTTCAGAAAGAAGGCTGTCAAAGGCCCATCTTACACAACATGAAATATCTGACACAGACCTTCTGTACCTTCACTTGCCTCCTCCTGCCCTGTTAGACAGCAAATGCTGGCTAACAAATCAGAAAGAGAGCACCGAACTGGCCAATGAACTCAATTTTCTAGCCAATACCTGTTTTTCCTCAAATTTCATAAGTGCTTTTACTTAAATGTCCACTTTAATTAGATTTGATACTACTAAAACTACTCAGAAGAAATCAGAGTAAAATAGCTGCAGAGTCACATTTTCATCTCCTGCACAGAAACATCCCCAACTCAACTAGCTGAACAGTGGTGAGAATGATCATGTAACTATGGTCACTTCTTAAAACACACAGATGCTGGCCTCAGGGTCTGATGTTAAATGAGTTTTGCAATGAATTTTTCTGACAAATCTATTCTCCAATTCCTTTTACAAGTCATGCTTAAAAAAGCGTATATACGAGGTTTTTTTAGGTGTCAGCTCCTGTTGACACATACATAGGTAAAGGGTGTAAAAAGCTATTGAGCTGTCAGACCAACACCAAGCAGGAGCACTTGTTAAATATCAGTGTTTGATAACATCCTACCATTATGTATTGCCATTTCCTGAGCTTAATTATACCCTTTTTCTAGCACAGTATGGGACAAGGCTTTCCTCCTAGACCATGCAATTTTCACAGATGATTCAAATAGTTCTCTGCTGTGCAGTAACTTAACCAAACCTTTAAAGCATGGAATAACCAGGAGAAGATGCAGCGAAGCTCCTGGTACAGTTTATGGTGGATAACAGTAAGAGATGATCCACAGTGCAATTACCACAGATGCCTACAAAATTTGGTTTAAGTTTGGTTTGTATCATGACACAGAACTTTCTAAAAGCAGGTTGGTAAGGGTACAAGGAAATCATTTGAGTGTCCAGAAGGGTAGACAGAAGGAGCTAACTAGAACCTCACTGGGTGAAACATGACTGCTCTCTCTGAAAGCAAATAATGGTTAATCACTGAAGTGTGAGGTCTCACCAGAGCAGAGTAGAGGGACAGAATTACTTCCCTCAACCTGCTGGCCATGCTTCTTTTCCTGTGGCCCAGGATATGGGTGGCTTTCTGGGCTATTAGTGCACATTGCCACCTCATTTTTCATCCACCAGTATAACCCCAAGCCCTTCTCCACAGGACTGCTCTCAACGTGTTCACATCTCAGCCCGTACTGATATTCGGGATTGCCCTGACGCAGGTGCAGGACCCTGCACTTGGCTTTGCTGAACTTCATGAGGTTTGCATGGGCCCACTCCTTGAGCCTGTCAAGGTACTTCTGGATGCGATCCCTTCCCCTTCAAGCCAACTGCACTGTTCAGCATGGGGCCACCTACAACCTTGTTGAGGGTGCACTCAAACCCCCACACCACTGATGAAGATATTGAATACTACACGTCACAGTATGGACCCCAGAGGGGTACCACTTACTACTGATCTCCATTTGGAGACTGAGCAGTTGGCTGCAACTCTTTGGATGCAGCCATTCAACAAATCCTTACCCATCTAACAGTCCATTCATGAAACCTGTATCTCCACAATTTAATGACAAGGATGTTGTGGGAGGCAGTATCAAAGGCTTTACAGAAATAAGGCCTTTATAATTATACCATTAATTGTAATTATATAATCAAAACAACGCCCGCATGTACAGCAGACTGATAACACCAAAATTGAGAATGCTATCTCTATATATCCTCAATAAATTTTTTGCCTTAGGTCCAAAGGTTAAACAAAACAATCAAACAACAAAATTTGGATCTGCTGAAAAAGCAGAAAGGCGTCTCATTTAATAGAATGCCACAAGGTGTCAAGCGCATACAGCCTTCTTTATTTGTTTCCCATCCCCTCACTTCACATACATAAAACCAAACTGAATTACTTCCTGCTTTCAGCCATTCATTTCAACAGGTCACAGTACGTTCCTGCAATGCACCCTGCTGGGATGGTGGAAATAATTCAGATTTGCTTTCTCTGGAGAATAGTTTTTCCATTTCACTGACCATCAGAGCACCGCATCTTTCTATCAGTTTAAAGAGTCAGCACAAGAGTATTAAATTATTTCTGCAGTCTAAGCTACTCCTTCCCGGTTTATTAAAGTATCTGCCACCCTCAAAACAAAGACCCAGCAAGATGCAAAGCCCTGTCTTTAGCAGAACACTCTATAGAGAGCAAGTCAGTGCACAGGAAGCTCTTTTACAAGTACGGGTGACTGAAGTTGGCCAAGAAAGGGCTGCAGCACCCACCCCGCCAAGCCCATCACCACCTCCACCACAGCACACCTCTCATGAAGGCTGGAAACCTGCTCCTCCAGCTTCCCACGCCCACCTGAGGGATGTGCAAGCACCTGGTGGCAGCGGCCACCCAGGCAGCCCCAGCTGTCCCATCGGGGCACAGAGCCAGCCCACAGTGCTGCTGTCGCAATGGGAAAGGAGACTGCAATGTGCTGCACCCTCCTCTTTCTCACACTGCCTCCTCCCACCCTTGCATTTTCCTCACACCTGGACACACATTTTCAGGCAGGATCTGCTGCCTGAGCCGCATGGTCTGCAATCAGGAGCATCACCGGGTCTGTCCTCCATTGCTCAGTGCAGCTGGATGCTGCCTGGTTTTCCTGGGATGCTGTTAGACAGCAACCCACTGTGCTTCAGGAGGTCTTTTACTTTCCTTTTCCAGACAGAAAAGCTGCATGTCCCAGCTTCTGACAGCCATATGACTTGAAGTTTATTAAGCTTCGAAAGGAGCTGGAAAGCAATTTTATAAAACAGCAGCCCAAGGGATGGTCCCACACATCCATTTCCCAAGAGAAGACAAGGAAAAGCTGTGGGGTAGTGCTGGCAAAACAGCTCTTCATGCCCTCCTGTGCCAGGCAAGGGCCAGCCCACAACCAGGCCAGGTTGCTGCCATCACCACCTCATACTTGTGAGAAGTGTAGAGCACCATTTCTTTGCAAGTAGGGCCCACCACTGAGTTACTCAGGGAGGGTTCTGTGGCAGCGCAGAGGTCATCTGTGTACATGACCACTAAGGCTGACCCTGTGCTTCTAGTCAAGGAGCCTAATCCAAACCAAGTTCCTGCAAGGCCAGGAGCACTCCGAGCCTCAGACCTGACCCACCACCCCAACTCCCACCACAGGGCACTTGATGGCCCCATGGAGACAGCACTGCCCCAAGACCATACTGGGGTGCTACAGGGAGAGCGTGTTGCTCTGGGGGAGGGCAGAAGTCCTCTCCCATCCTACAAGGTAAGGCACGGGGCTCTGCAGATTGTTTCCTCTGCCATTCCTGCCCACACCCATACCACTCACTCCTAACCTCCAGAAAGCAATCTGGCCTTCAGAAAAAAAATAAACACAGTGTGTACCCACAGATATACTGCAAGCATACATATTTATTTATGTGCATGTATAAAAAAAGCATATGTATCTCTGTGTAGAGTCCTGCCTGGTGTACAGCATGCTAAACCAATCTCAATTTCTCCTTCTCAGAACCAACAATATTTTACTCTCCACATACTGAAAGACTACACAAGTACAAAGCAGTTTGGCCTCCACCAGCTTCCCATAAGGACCAGCTGTCCATCCGTCAAGAGGCATAATGGATTAAGACATTTTAGTATTTTTCTTATGAAAAAGTGACAGTGCCAAATCGCAGTGAGCCCTTTAAGCAAGGGCAAATGGCTAGTCACGGTTGTGTTGGTAAGTACTTAAGGAGCAGCTTACATTGTGCCAAGCACTGTACAAACACAAGGCAGATAATGGGTCCTTTCTCAAAGACAAAATAGGGTCCAGTTCATACCACAAAGATAGTATAAAGGACAGGCAGGGACACACTGTGTACCAGGAGAACTGTGCTGGTTCAGGGTGTAAAACATTCACATCCCCCTTGCTAAACACTTTTATCAGTTAACAGAAGGTAGTTTTTCTCAGCTTCACTTACGTTTGCTGTGACAGCAAAAAAAAAAAAACACTGGCAGAAACCTCTTTGGCTCAGCCTGGCCAAGGGGGCTCTGCCAGCAGAGCTGCACACTGAGCTGCTGTAGTAGAGGCAAGGGCTTGATAAGACAGACAAAAGAATATAATTAACAGACTTAACTTAGAAAGAGGCCCAATGCTTTAAACTGGCACTGACAGCAGGAAAGAAAGGGATTCACTTCAACAGAGGCTGGAATGGGGGAAAGGAAAGGAAGGGGAGAATTAAAAGCTGGAGACAGTGCATAAGGTGCGGTTAAGCCTGCTTGTGCTCTTATAAACTTTGCCTAGTGACACATTTGTTATCCACCCCAAGGCTCATGCACAAGGGTCAGAACCAGATCCAATCCACAACGTTACATTTATTCCAAAGAATTTTTTGGCACCAGCTTTTGTGCAAACATGAGCAGGGAAAAGAAGAGACAGAGAGCTTTCACTTTTTATGCACAGCTGAATACACTTTTTTCTGTTGATTCATCTCTCATGGGGCAGCAGCAGTTTCCGAATGACCTTTGAGCTGAAGACTGTATGTGGCAAGATCAGTCATCATGGGCATGAGCTTTGTGTGTTCCAGCAAGACACGGGCACCACTTGGGAAGGAGCGCCCACACACAGCGACCTCTTCCTCCTTCTCCTCTTTGTAGCGACACTCAAACGCGTTGGCCCTCATTCAGCCTCTCTACCTGGATCAGGTTTAAGAGGGTGACTCACACTTCCTTGTGTGCATCTAGGATTACTTGCAAAGAAGGGTCATCCAGGCCAGCCAATATGACTGTGCAGAAGTCATTCCTGCTCTTTGCCAGAATGTGTTCCCAGGAAATAGAGGAAGATACAAACAAAATCCGGAGTAGATTTTTTAAGAGTCATCCAATGCTACCAGACCGCCATCAACATTTACAGTTTGCTCTACTGAAGCCACACTCCTCTGCAAGGCAGCAATCCTCGAATAGATTTTACAGTAGAACATTCTTAACTGTCCCTTTATTACTAATGGGGAGCTGTATCAAACTGAGCCACATTACAGAGAATTAGAGAGTCACAAATTCTCAGTAAGACAAAGCCTTGTCTTTATTGTTGTTTTTTTTTAAAACACCAACTATTATTTATTATTTTTTCACAGCTATTTATGTTCTTGTATCTTGTTCTTGAACATGAAATTATATGCAAGATTAATCATTAACAAAATTTTAATGTCTATCTAGTTTAACTAGAAACATGCAGTTCTCTCTTACATCATCATAGCTACCTGCAGCAGAAACTTTACCTGTTCTTTAAATCAATAATTACTGAAGGTACATTATTAGACCTAACTCTTTTCCAATAAAAGAGTGCCAAAGATATTTAGGAGTGAGAGGTAAGTCACCTCTATTTCACATCCTCCTCAGTGACTCAGACCTCCTAGTGACGACATTAAAACCAGGATGAAAGATCCTCTCAGTTTCACAGCAATGCACGCTGGCTGTCACCAGGGAAGTAATGCATATTGTAAAAGCATACATATGACCTTTACCAGGCACCAAGGGAATGCAGCAGACAAGCAGTGCTCAGAACAGTGCTGGGAAAAGCCCTGGTTGTCATTTAGATCATCTGCCACCTCTGAAACGCCAAAACGCTCTGAAAGGATATAGGAAGCAGTACATTTTGATTTTTCGCATCAGATTCTTCTGATCTTCCAATGTCACTTTCATGAAGGTCAGAGTTGTCTTCTGTCACAGATGACTATTTTTAGCGCCTAGTAAGATGCTCAGTAAATAGGCCAAAACAGTACTGCTGCAAAGACCCCTTTCCCCTTTTTCTTGAGAAGGGGGAAATATTGAATATGTTGTGCACTTAAACTAGATCATGAGCCATCCATAATGTTCAACTGAAGTCCAAGGGAACTCATAGTAACCACTTACTTAGTTTAAACAACATTAGGAGTAAGAACTACACTTTGTATTGTAAAATATCAGACATGTCAAGTGCTGCTGCATCAGAGGCCAGTACATGGGAACTTAACGTGGGAAAAAATTCAGAAAGCAAAAAGGTCATTGCAAAAAAGTAAACAACCATGTCAATAAGTAATCTTGCCAATTTCTAATTTAAGGCTATATTAATTGTTTACAGAAGTATTTTTATTAAGAAGTAATACTTTTCTTTCCATTCTCCTCCCACTAACTATACTGTGACACATGTATTATAGTTGAGTATGCTTTACTTGGTGCTGAGTCTGTCTGAGTCATTGTGGCATCTCTACAAAATACTAGTACCAAAACTATGAATTCAAATGCCAAGTAAATAAACAAACAAATAATCACATGAGGAAAACAACTTATAGACTAAATAAAATATCACTACTGGTGCTTAAATATAAAGTAACTACAAGCAACAAAATAGCTATTTAAAACCCAGAGTAACTGGAATAAAAATAGTAAGACTCATCACTGGGATACACTGAAAAGTTTGATTCTACTAGATGACAGATATGAGTTTAAAGAGCAGCAAATCTGAAAAGCTAAAGATAGCTCAATCCACAGAACACCTGAAATACTTGGCTGACAAAACCATAGGAGAAGGGAAAACATAAAAGCAAGTATTAGATGTAGCAAGGCAGCAAAACAAACACAAGGCATTGGCAACTCTCTGTGGGTCTTTCTTTCTCCCCCATGTATCTATTAATGCATTTACATAAGCTGAAGTTATTACAATATGTTTAATGTAACAGTACTAACCTCAGCTTGCAATTAAGCCTCATTATGTATCATTACCAGCAGGGGCAGTTAGGACCATACTTATCATTGTCAGTTATTTCTCCTGTAAGACTGGAAGGTTACCAGGTTACCTCTTTTTTGCTCTCCTCTCCCTCCTTTTTTTTTTTTTTTCNAGCCTGCTAACATCAGATTCTAACTTGGTTCCTTAAAAAAAGAAATATTACTGCTGACGAAGTTGACTATTGTTCTTATTGGTGATTAACAGGTAAAGAGACAGATTTGCTTCAATGCCTCTACCTGATTCAGCTCTAGCACCTGAGAAGGTCACATAAACACAATTACACAAACACTAACAGCTGGGACGATAACGGACAAACAGTCAAAGTCTATCCCAAAGCCCAGAGCATTAATCAAAACCAGTAATTAGAGTCCATATTACTACATCAAGCTTTGAAGACTGGCAAGGGAGATGCTGCACACACACAGTTCTTAGAGCAGAAAACAGCAACAATTGAGAGGAAGGCAGAAAACTGGCAATTCTCATGCTGTAGCTAAATACAGGCAAACTGCTATGTTTTATTGCTTTTATACTACAATTTAGCCACCCTTACCATATCTCAAATTATTAGAGAAGAAAAGATCTGTTTTCCTGGCTCTGGGTCAATTCACATCCTATTTGACCTGTTCTTAGTAGGAGAGACTAAGTAATGCAGTTAGGAAAAAAAGTAGACTAGAAAATTGAATTTTTCAAGGCCAGTTCATACAAACACTAATTCTTTTCAACCCAAGCGGTTCCTCCAGTTAAGGCCAAAATTTTGTATAAGCTTTGGCTATCTTTGAGCTACATTTTACAGTTTAATTCAGCAGTGGAAAACAGCAGGAACAAACTGGAGAATATTTTACCAGCAGTTAAATATTTCCTTGCTTGTGCCACAAAAACAGAACTGTAAAAAGGACTACAGACTATCTTAGGTTATGTCTCCTTGGACAGATAAAATTGCCTAATCAATCTTTCTGATCTCTCTTCTTGCATGACTAATACATTAAACTCCATAATTCTCCTTCCCAAGAAAATTCTCTTCTGAAATGTCTTTGGCCTTAGGTATCTCACGTCACGTGAAATTAATTATCTTGAACAGGTATGCTTTTGTCTTTAAAAAGATTTATCACATTTGCTAAGAGTCAGCAGCAGAGCAGCAAAATGTCTTCACAAGTGCAGGGTCTGACATTTACTCCTATGGTAAAACAACCATTAGAGGAAAGAAGAAGATTAAGGAGCAAAGATGATGGGGAAAAGATCTCTACAGCACAACAGCCAGGAAGTTAGACTTGGCTGTTAGCAAATGAATTAATATGTGGTATAACAAAGGAGGGACTGTTTTAATTTGATGATACATATAAAGCCATCATATCACAAAGCTCTCCAAGTACAGCTCAGCAGTTTGCCTACTGCCCTGTCTTCTCTCATCTTTACTTTATTTGGTGTCCTTTCACGGGAGGGGACCTGTCAGAGCCCAGGAGCCCCAGCACCAAGCATTTCCTTTCTCTCAGGCAACCTGAAGCTCAGACCAGGAGGACAGAGCCTGCTGCCAAGCTGCAATTCAGCCTCTTCTTCGCCCTTTAAACCTAAAAATGAAATGCATTTTGGAATACTGCAGAGCAGGAGAGAGCTTAAGATACTGTAAAAGTATGGAAGGCCTGGCTTTACCCACACTGACAGGTCCTAGCTCCAAGCCCTACCAGTGCTGCAGCTGCAGGCCAGTGCAGATGTCAGGGCAGAGGACCTGGAGGATCAGGATTACAGACACAGATGCAACAAGAACACTGCAAATGCAGAAATGAGACTGTATACGGCTTCTGCATGTGAGAAGAATGAAATAAAGTGCTTGGATTGGAAAGAGATTAGAGTACATAACAAAAAGGGAAGGGAGGCACACCTCTCAGGCACACAAGACTTTGAATGCCATTCCTGACACCTTGGAACAATGCCTCCAAGCTGGCTCCCATTCAAGAGCCATCCAAACCCAAGACTTATGACCTGGGGGGGTACGAAGGGAAATTCAATATCCTTTTAACTGAATAGCACAAGCATCTCTGGGATTTTATGTTCTTCTTACAGAGCACAGCCTTCCTAGAAATAAAGTGTTTCTGCCATCCCCGTGGGAAAACTTCCCAAATGTAACGAAGACGCAATTCTCTGGGGAAAAAGGAAGAGTCTCAGCTTGCCCATGCTGGATCTGTGCACTTCCTCTGGAGCGACAGCACTAAACTCTGACAGGCTATGACAGATCTGATTCCATGGGTCTAAATTAAGAGTTAGGGCATCGTGTTTCTTGTGTTGACCCTGAGTTCTATCTGCCAAGTTCAGGACCAGCAGAAGAGGAGAGTAACCAACCTGAAAGCAAACTTAGGAAAATGGGAACATGAGGGTCTGCAAAGACTGACTCCCACAAGGAGACAAAGAGAGGGTATAGATAGGACTGCTTAGAGACAGATGCAAAAATGGGACCAACCACACCAATCCTGTTAAGGGCTGGGAAGGTGAAGAGATGTAGAATGGGAGAAGACGAAAGGAAGGACAGACAGAGCAGGTGTGGAGCTTTAACAAGAAAAACTGGGTCTCGATGGGTAAGCAACCGACAGAGACAGAAGTGGGAATGAAACAGGCAGGGTGATCAAAACTCCAGATTTGCTGGGCAGGCAGGCTGGCTTTCTGACATGATGGGGTGTAACAGTAAGTGAGGGAGAAATAAAAACAGGGACATAAAGTAGGAGTAAAGAAAGAAAACAGGCCAGAGAAAACTGTACTTGCAGGGTCTAAAGTGGGACACGAGTCCCGAGTCCCTCAACATACCTCTCAAGCCTTCTAGAGTTGCAAGTGTGAGCATCCAGCCACTGTGTTATGCAATTATCAGCTGAAGTGTCAGAGATCTGTATGATGGATCTATAAGTGCCAGGCTTGCTGATACACCATGCAAATACATACAGATTGAAACTATATCGGGAGTGTAGAGATAGGATGAGAGGTAATGATTGTAATCTGAAAGAGGGGAGATTTAGATTAGATAGTAGGAAGAAAATCTTTCCTGTAAGGGTGGTGAGGCACTGGAACAGGTTTCCCAGAGAAGCTGTGGATGCCCCATCCCTGGGAGTGTTCAAGGCTAGGCTGGATGGGGCTTTGAGCAACCTGCTCTAGTGGGAGGCGTCCCTGCCCATGGCAGGGGGGTTGGAACTCAAGATCTTTAAGGTCCCTTTCAACCCAGACCACTCTATAATTCTATGTAGAAGTCTGCAAAAGTCAAAACAAGGGTTTATTACAAATTCTTTGTTTGCTGCCCCTTTACCTACATATAACAATGCATGGTTAACAGAGCAGTAAGGTATCCCATGGACCCAAATACAAATTCTATTTTAGCCAGGAGTTCCACTGTAACTAATCAGAATCGTTTAAAGCACAATTTTACAGGTAACCACTGTGTGCCAGATTAAGAGACTTCCCTAGATCATTAAGCCCAGTCCTCACTGACACAAGCATCATCTTCCTGAAGTCCCTTCTCTATGCTGATCAAGCTTCATTTGAAAACCAACTAGATACTTTAAAGTGTTTATTTGAGTTTGCAGAAGAGATGAACTCTCTGAGCTCTGTCATAAGAGTCCACAAGAGCTCTGGTTTATACAAAGATGCTACAGAAATGTCAAATCCTCTGGGGAATCTAACCAAAGTCTCAGATTGGACACTCAAAATTAGTAGCTACTTCTAATATTTACCTTTCACAAGGTAAGTGTTAACACAGAAGATAGTACTCTTGTATTACAAAAAAGTGTTCTGAAAACATATCCACTAATACTTATGAACTGGTAAGTATTAATGAAAAAAGAAAGGGATAAATGAATAGAAAAAAGGATAGAAAACACAATTTTGCAGCGTTTGAAGAGCATGCATTAATTATCTATACAACTAAATGTCTTAATTGGTGGGCTCTACCACAGGGAAACAGCTAAATCTTAGCCTTGAAATTAGACTGGACAGAGCAATGGAAGAAAACATACAGTAACAAAAAACATCACATGGCTTAATATAAAGATATATTGAAATGCTCTGTGTCAGCATTTATTTGAATGTAGACTTCCCTGTTGGTTAAACAGGGACAATAAAATAGTAATTAGCAAAATAGTATCTAACAATTTTTATTCTCTTTAATTTTAACAAAAGTTCCTCACCACACAACCATCATAGGCTTGTGACTTGCAGTGTGTATGGCTCTGCTACCCAAATGACTTGAAAGCACGGGGGCTTGGCTGAGTACATTTATCGACCTTAAGACTCAATGCACTTAAATATGCTTGTGCCTTCATCTCAAGAAATACATGCAAACACGCTGCATTTTGTTATAGCACAAACAGAAGTTACTGCACTGTGACCCAGAGCAAGAACTTACCTCTCACTGAATTGGTGCCCAAAGCAGATATGGGTACCTCACAGAATACTCAAGTGTTTTGCTCATCTACCTATTCTCCGATGAAAGAAGGGAAATACATTGCTGCTCTCTTTCTAGATGCTTTTTAAATCAATTCAATAGGGTTTTACATCAAGTTCAGTGATTTTGAGCATGTTATGCAAATGCAGCTTTAGGATTTTTGTATGCCAAACTAGTTTATAGAGGCTCAGCTACTTACCTTTTATTTATGTGTTTAAATGAAGGACAACTACAATATAATTAAGGTGGAAGAACAAGTGAAATTCTTGGAGTGAACTTTGCAATTCCATACAAAATTCCTCAGTTACTATTCTGTTTTCTGCAGTGTAAGTCAGATTACATTTACACAGCCTCTAAAATCTCTCTATCCCACTAAGCAGCTGAATCAATCTCATTCACAGAAAAAGAATTACCCAAATGACTTGGTAAAATGCAAAAACTTCAATAAGACTGAAAACAGTCCCTTTACATTTTCAAGGCGCAGTTGAAACTAGACTTACTTACATGAGGTGATTTCTACTTAACACCAGCAATTTCTTTGCAATCTGAACATGCCAGTCTTCATAAATTTGCATCTTTTCATGACAAAGTAGCTATGCTCCAGTTTGAATTGGACATGTGCTAGTCAGGAGTATGTCTTTATGTACAAGTCTCTTCAATCATTAACACAGTTTTTATAGCTTTGGGTCATTTCATGGGCTACGAAATCACAGGGTTACTTCAATATCTGACTAAACACTGTGGCAGGGAAATCCAGGAGCTAAGCAGGATCTGTCTGAATACATAGTATAAAAGTAAAAAGCACTTTATAAAATACATCCATGGGTGTAGAAGTATAAAGACTGAAAAAAAATTTTACCTATTTCAATATAGTGTCCATAACACATACATTTGCAGTATTACTGTCATTTCTGTGTTCGTGCTGTCTTTATGCCAAGGAAAGTCTTTGCAAACAGGCCTTCTTTTCTCATCACATTTTCACTCCTTACATGATCCTGCCCTGCCTAAAACTGCTTCTTGCAAGATTGTCTTTCCTCTCAGCAGCAGTCAAAAGCAGAGTGTAGAGAAACCAGTTACACGTGCACACTCCTCCCCTGAAGAGCAAACTAGCCAAGACAGCACTGGATGGAGACTGCAGGTTATCAGCTTTCAAACAAAACAAACCTAAGCCAAAGAGAATAAACCAAGGGCACAAGCCTTGCATTACCCGGTACTCCTGCTGCACGGAAAGGGAAGGCAGGCAAAAATTTCATACATTGCCGACCAAGAACTTTAGAAGGGCAGTGCTCCAGAGGCAGCCATTCATTGCTACAACACTGTCGTTGCTTTATTTAAAAAGAAAAACAAACCAGCTGCCTCCACACCCTTCCTACTATATTTATATCTACTTTTAGGATTTCACGCACACATGCCCTTTTTCATTTACAGGGTTCAAACTAGTACTTATCGCACTTGCAGGACCACACTGGCTAGAAAAAAAACCCATGAATTTTCTCTCATAATAGCCCAGGTTCCTTCACACGTTCAGATTATGAAGCAGGGAAAGTTCCCACAGCCGCCTCACTCTTCGGCAAAATGTCATTTTTCACTTTTAGCAGAACGGCATAAAAAGCAGGCTTTAAATAGCATCCCAAAGCAACAGCCACTTCCTTTCTCGTCCCAAAACACAAAACAAGATCCTCAGTAAGTTTCAAGTCAATAAACATAATTAAAACAAGAAACATACAGCATGAGTGCCAACAGAAATTCTAAATGAGCAAGTAATTATACAAAAATTCACAGTCAAGACCCAAGTAGCTACACCAAGTGGCTTCAACTGGAGGTTTGCAGAGTATTTTGTAAGAGTAAAGCTGACTCAGCAGCACTTAGAATTAACACAGTGTCTAAGGTTCAAAATCTGCGGTAATGGACTCAGAAAATCTCATGTAGAAATAAACTGTATAATGAAAAAGAACCAAAACCCAGACACTATCACGCAAATAACTATATTTTAATGTATTTAATAAATCAAATCTTTCATATTTTCTTAAACAAGTCACGTAGTATCAAATTTAGGTGCATGGGGAAACAGAGACAGAACAAACATTACAGTATTTTATTTGTTTTCATTTTGACACATTTTACTAGAAGTATTCTACAAGAGTAAGAGCAAAGTATATTTAACCAATATTATTCTAAACAGTGAGACAAACAAAATAAAGCCATACTTTCAATTCAACATTACCTTGGAAAACCGAGCATTTATCCATTTTGTAAAAGTCTTTTTCTGTACATCATTGTGTTCATCTGGAGAGAGAAAATAAGACAACAATGAGTGAAAACACATTCTTCTTAAACTTAGATTACTCAAAACAGGTCATCTTAATCACTATCCTGATTCAATGGGAAAAAAATTTGCCTGATCTGTGAAAAAGCTGTTCAAACCTCTACAAGACTGGCACTTGGCAGAGTAAAGCAAATGCTTCAACTCTGCTAGCAACCACAGCAGCTCCTTTGCATTAGCATGAGCCTCGCAGCTCCCTCCTGGTCAGGATACCCATGAATTAAATTCACTAGATTCCCATCTGGTGAAAAGCAACCTATGAAACCATGGGCTTTTAATTATCAGACTTGGTCTACACCTTTCTGCCTGGATGCATTACTCCAAAAGCTGCTGAGTCATTCAAGCTTCTGATACATGGTCCACCATGGATTTTCAGGCCTGATTGCTGCAGCCAGGAAGATACACGTGCAGCCTGTAAAAGGCTTTAATCTCCAAATCCATGCAGCAGACCACAGCCAAAGCAGGAGGTGCCTTCCCCTGGGCAAACTCAGTTTGACAGCTGCAGCCCAGATCATAAGCTCCAAAAGGCCTTCAAGACTCCACAAGCTTTTTGACAGGCCAGCCTCAAGACACACTTCAGGTGCCCAGAGCACTCTGCTGCCTGGGGGTCTCCTGGAGAACCTCTCTGTGGCAGCTGGCACTAATTTTTCCAAGCCCCTTACCACAACAAAGCACACTACCATACTGTTCAGATCACCCACCCCTTGCACTAGGATGAAACCACAGGAAAAAAAAAAAAAAGAAAAGAAAAAAAAAAGGAAATGGATTGACACTCCAGTGTTCCACTTTACAAAATCATGAAAAGAAAAAAAAAAATAATAATTACAGTCTGCAGAGATATCAGATTATGATTAAAAGGTACCACTTAAGTGATCATATGCCTCAGACAGTAGTAATTGAGACTGTTGTACAGTGAAGTTTTACCTCCAGAACCAGAAGATTCTTTAGTTAGATGACCTCTGAACGTCTTGTTTCTGGCCCAACATGCATATAACACTGATGCCATTCATGTCTAATCTAGTCATAAATGTGGTACACACAGGCTACAGGAGCAATGGAACAAATGACCAGGTGTTTTTTACCTAACAGGTAGGAACAAAGAATAGCAGCTACAGCTCCATCCAAACAAGAGAAGTTGCATTGGTAAGAGATGAGAGGTCATGACAAATCAGACAACTTAATAAGCTTTATGAAAACACTCGTATAAATCTAAAATAAAACCTCAGTTCTGGTCTCCTTTTAGGCTGAAAAACCTGCTTAGGGCCTGCCAAAGAGCACACATCTGCACCATGGCAGCCAGCAGCCATTGTTTCACCCTTTGGTACCTTTCCTCTTTGCTATCTAAAGCTGATCCAACATAGCGTGCTCCTCAGACACACCTCGAGCTCAAGCAGAAATCAAGGATAGCCCAACGCACAAAAAAATTTTTCTGAAAGAGTTTCAAGATACCTATAGTGCATGCACAGCAGGTTGGGCTTAAAACAGCGCGTTGCAATTCAGGATGTTGTTCTGGGGGAATACAAATACCTAAAAGATCTCATTAACCCTGCCCTCTTCCCTCAGTGAGAATGGGCTGTGATATCAAAGACAGATAGGATCTACCAGCAGGATTCTCTGTGCCAAGTACCCTCTTGCCCAGTACTCTCTCACAAGAGACTGACAGGGTCAGGATTGAAAGTCTAAATATACTGAATACATTTACTCTAATTTTTCCCCTCCAAAGTTGATTTGGGGTTCTGTTTGTTTGTTTGGTGCTTGGGGTTTTGTTGTTGTTTCTTCTTAGGAGACAGGAGGAGACTAGATTATTAATCGCTTCTCTTGGACCAAAAAGCTAGTTCTGTGTAAAACTCAATCCCAGGCTGTGTCCAATTCTTGACAATGCTTTCTATTTGTGTTAATTGCAAAAACTATTTATATTGAATGTATTGAGATTTAAAAATCTTTCCCTTTCAAATATAATTCAGTAACCTTTGTCCCTTTTCTGCCAGCAACTCCAAGCACATGCTTATGTACCAGGATGCTTTCCTGAGGCTAGGACTGCCTTTCTCCTTCCTTAAGCTTCTGTGAGAATCAAGAGTAACCCCAAAAATTGAGGTCTCGTGCTCTTTTAAGATGCCTACTCCTTAAGACAATAAAGACAAAGCATGAAGAGAGACCAAAAAGAGTTGTAATGAATGTGAAAATAACAACAGTCATGAAAAGGGTCATGGATTTATAAATCTTAAGTGCTAGGAGCTCTACAGACCCCAGTCTTGGGGGGCTCAGCCCCTTCACAGGCACACACATGGCAGGAGGTGACAGCTTTTCTCAGTGTTATACCAGCATCAGACTCTTTCAACTGCTCCTCTGGTCCAGGTTGTGTAAGTGCTCCAGCTTTATATGCTGCAGTAGTATACGTGACATTTACTAGAAATCCAGCCCCTTTTTCCCTCTTTTCAAGAAGACAGTTTCCTGGAGGAAGGGAAGAACCCACAACTAACAAAACAAAAACCCCACAACTTCAATAAACATGAACTACTTGGACTTTAACATTCATATTCTTTCTTTCACTGTACATACCCCTACCATCTCTTCAGTATCAGACCATCCTTTTTATTTCAATTAAGCAGCAAGGAATCAGAACACCCACGACTCCCATCTTCTTTAACCATCCTGCTCACTTATAAACCCCATAGACAACGCTTGCCTAGTCAGACTCGGCTTTCATGTTTGCTTTATAAAAGTCTCTGAAGCCAGGAATTTTGTAATTGGCCATTATAGCTACAGTTGTGTCAAGCTGTCTGCTATAAATCCCTGGAAAGAAATTTGTAGCTGAAATGCTGGTGCTTTGTTAACAACAGTGACAAGTTATTTTATCCCTCAAATTAATTTTCTTTAGATTCCTATGACTCTGTAAAGCTAACCCCCGGAGGCTGACATCATGATTCGAATAACAAATTAGCCACATTCAGTAAAAAAACCCCAACATTACCATTCAGCAAAGCACACAGTACTGCAGGGAGTCAAATTCTCACATAAGACATTAAAAATGTCAGCAAGTCACAGCCCAGTGAGGAACAAATTCACCAAGTCACTAAAACATTTGTGTTTCCTTTTACACCACTACAGCCTGATGATAAAAGCCAAGGACTGACTGGGAGCCAAATTCTGCTTCATCACCCACTGACTGTTTCCTCTGGCCAACATGGCTCTGCCTGCCCTCCAGCCACTTAATAGACTTGCAATGGCCAACATCAGAACAGTTTGTTCCTTTAAGAGGAAATAAAAAGAAACCTAAACACACACACATGCAAAATTAAACTCTTGTGATGACAGAGAGAAGAAAAGCTTCCTATCCCGGATGCTTGTTTGCTGAAGCCTGTGTCTGTTACACAACATGATGTATGTCCATGCAACTGGAGTACACTCAAAACAACCGGCTCTTCTGACCAGATGCCCAGCCTGTGTCCTGGCATTCAGTCACCCCCAACAGCTGCTTTTACAGCCTTATGTACCTTCTCCACCCTCAACTTTGTCCCTTCATTTTACTGGGGCACCTTGAATCTGCAGTTCGAGTCAAATCTATTACCTTGTGAATATTATGCTCGGGAGCAAAAAGAAACCTAAATTATCTAAAAATAGGAGGTAAAAACAAAAGCCTCACCAGATTGTGGTTTGTCCTTTACTCAACCTCAGCTTCATACTGAGAGCCAGCTTTCTTATTTCCCCAAAATGCATTACATGCTTACATGACAGAACTGTGCTATTTAGTTTTTGAAAGACAAAAGTTATCATACCCAAAACAGCTGGCAGAGCAGCACTGTAATGAAAATGCCCTGGAGAAGCACACAGAGCAGATTGACAAATAAAGTATCAAACTTGCCCAACCATTCCAGCACAAGTTACCAAGGGTCATCTCATTTTAACTTAAATTTGCCTTCCCCACCTCATTATTTAAGTTTTAATTTAAGTTCTCAGCAAAGGAATTTAGAAATAAAAGAAGGAATTAGCCTATGGGTTTCAATTAAGACACTTGGAATGTAACAAAGTTAGAAACATCCCTTTGCCTAAGCCTTTAGGCAAGCAAGAATGTGTCATAGATTCTGCCTCACCCGGGCTAGCACTGTCTGAAACCCTAACAACATTAACAAAAAGGAAAAAAAAAAAATTGTATTCTTGGATCCAGGATTTTCTGAATAGAAAAAGCATTCTGAAAATAACTCTTTTGTCAAATCCACTCAGACTAATTCACATATAAAAGACTCAAAATAAGCATCTAAAATCTGAGGATGGGAAAACAGTGTGTTTTTTATCACCACTAGCAAAAGGCAAAAAGCTAAGCCACAAAGCACCAGAGTTCATGACCACCAAGCTCACAGAAGAACCTCTGATGCTCATTAGGATGATTGAACCCTGACTTCATTAACACAGAATAATCTCTACTTGCAGCTCTGAGATTTTGGGTTGGGTTAAGCTTTTTTAGGGGGGGAGGCTCTTGGTTTTTTTAAAGACACAGGAAGCAAAAGTTAGACTGTTGTGCAGATTCCCTCTTCTCTCGCAACTCCATGGTAGAACAAATGATTCCAGCAGCAAGTAATTCACTTGTAAGCTTTCACCTTTGTGCTGTAACTTTAATTTCTGCAATCAGCACAAAGTTTTCCTTCATTCCATCTCCTTCCCTTTCCAAACTTTGGCAGCTGGGCGACATGGTTATATTAATAAGTTGTCTCTAACAAAAAAAAAGTACTGATGCCTGCCTATAGCAATTGCCCCATAAAATGCAGTTTTCCAAACTG
>VXBW01002446.1:2299348-2310671 GCA_013400375.1 Thinocorus orbignyianus
AAAAAAAAAAAAAAAAAAAAAAAAAAAAAAAAAAAAAAAAAAAAAAAAAAAAAAAAAAAAAAAAAAAACAGAAACCCACAACACACCCCACAAAAAATACACCAGACTAAAACTAAAAAAAAAAAAAACCAACCAAAACCAAAAACCCCCCACACCCTGCACATAACTGCCTGGTGTTTCCCAACAACAAACAGCATAAAATATAAAACACCAAAGAGGAATAATGAGGACAACTCCATGGTTCTCACAGAAGAGTGCTGTGACTGTAAGCTAAATTGAATTTACTTCACAATAAAAAAAAAAAAAACACAAAACAATCCCCCAGCAAATATCCCCATGATAATTTAAGAAGTCGCCATCCTCACAGCTGAAGTAATATTAAAATAGCTGTTTCCATACCTCCCAGCAAAAGCAATCTAACACGCCACACTGCCAGGCTCAGCGCATTGGAATGATGTTTAAAAGGAAGTTAGAGACAACAGCAAGCTTTTGGGAGACAGAAATAATGCTGCGGCACCACTCACCATGCCTGATGGCCCATGCTGGTCAGCCACTGATCCTGCTTTTTTCACAGGAGAGCAATGCAAAACCAAGGATTGGAGGCCAAGTGTCCCAGCACCTACACAGGGATGCTCTGGACGGTCATCAGAGCCCTGGCAACCCTACATTTCTCTCCAACAGCCTGCAACAACTCCCTAAATATTTGGTCAAACCAAGCAACATCAGCTTCCAGTGGAAGACAGGTCTGGGACACCTTTGTGTGTGATACAAATAAATTTGGGCACATTTCTCACAAACTGCCAGTGATCTCACACCAAGGTTTGAAGCTGGAAAAGTCTCTGCCAACATCTTTGGTCAGAGCAAAGGGTTTCAACTATTAGCAAGTGCACTGTGGGGGGAAAAGGAATAGAATTGAAATAAAGGTATTGCAAATACCCCTATGATGATGGAGTGGATTGGATTATATGCACCCTATTGATATCAAAGGACAAATTTCACACTCAGGGAGAGGAAGATGCCTTCACTCTATCCCCGAGGTCCCAACCAACACGACTGGCACACAGAGAGAGAAGAGAAAGGTAGGTAAACTCCTGCCCAAAAGCTGGCAATTAAAAGTTTTCTAAACACACAAACAGGAGGGCACTTGGAGATTGAGTAAATTTACAGACACAAATAAAATGTAGGAATCACAAACTAAAGTTACTACTGCCCGTTTTGTTACAAACTCGGATAAGGTCTTTGCATTTCTGAGGTGTTACAAAGAAAACAGAATTGCTTTCTGCAAATTGGTGTTAGCCATCTGCTCTTCTTTCTCTGCCCAAATTAGAACTATTATTAGGCTCACTTGCATTTGTGGAGGTGATGCAGGGGATATAAGGTCAGAGGGATCACTGTGATCATCCAGCATAATCTCCGACCCCACAAAAAGCCCATCTGCATACCAGAAGGAAGCAGAGACACAACAGATGTCAGAGACCCTGCACAGGCCCAAGTAAGCAATATTGCTCAGGCAGAGGAGGAAGCCAAGCCATAAACTGTATATACGCAAGTATCTCTCTCTGCTAATTATGGCAGAATTCCAAATCAGGCAGACATCACAAACCTTGTTTGAACATCTTCAGGAAACAACATTCAGGGTACAAAAGATGTAATGTTACTTTGTTCTCTGTGACAGGCGGGTAAAGACAGAAACACATTGCAGAGCTCTTCTTCACAACACTGAACTTCTGCCCCCTCATATCCCAGATTCTCTTTTATGCCAATGGTTTAGCCAGAGGTTTTCCTCTCTTCCAAAAACCAAAAGGCTGCAATCCAAAATATTTCATATCCCCTATTTTATCTTTCCACTCCCAAGTATTAAAAATTTTCCTGATCCATCCCTTCTCAGAGCTGCCCATATTTTTCCCAGGCTCTTCCATCCATCTCTCCTCACCTTGTCCCGAACCTACTTCCACCGCAGTCCACCATCATTCCCGCTCTAAATCTCTCTAGGTCAACAGCTTTTCACACAGAGAAGCCAACTCCCAAGATGTAAACTGATATCTGGCTCCTGCATATCACTACATACTCCAATTTCCTAAGAAGCAGATTAATAATGCTTGGCTTCCTGAATATTAGGACATGCCCCACTAGAGCCAGCTCCTCCCCACAACTTCTCTGGCCTCTAACTGCAAGCTCTCACCCCTTCCCAGCCCACAAGGTACAGGTAGTTGGGTAACAGATGGTACCTCACAGGCAGACACTGACTGGCCATCCATCAAGCAGCAACAAAGACATCTATACATTTTTTTAAAAAGCTCCTCTTTAGTAGAGGCACTGCCCTCAGGGCCTCTTCTTCTCCTAGCCACTAATTTTCACACAACCTGTAGCTATTTAATTAGCTTTATGTCATGAGCATTTGATTAAATTTATTAAATTTCCCACTAGTTAATTAAATGTGGGTGGGGGGGGGGGGGGGGGGGGGGGGGAACAGACAAGCATAATCAGAGTATCCTACTCAACTTGTGATAATAGATTGATCTACAGATTTCAAAAATGTGTGTGCTGTTAACATACTTAAAAAATACATAAATTCTATTTAAATGTTTCTGCCAGCAAGTTAACTAAGTACTTCCCAATACAAACCATACAGGTTCCATTTCAGTGACAGCAGCGTGCTGACTAGAGTTATTTAAAAGCCAAAGGAATTTTTAACCCCATGGAATTTAAGTCTTTCCTAGCAGTCCAGTATATAAGATATTCATAACATAGCAACTTCAGCAGTTGAGTTATGCAAAGTCAAGGTATTAGTTTTCTGGGTCCTCCTGCCTCAAATCTCTGATGGTATTTAGGAATCTAGTCTTCAATCTAGTCTAAAATAAAAAAAAAAAAGCACACATACAGTTGTATTTAATCCATGGAAGGCAATACAAATGAGTTTTCCAGTGCTATTTAACTCAGAAATTAAGAAAAGATAGCAGTAAAGAAGTGTCTTTAAAAAGCTATAATGCTTACCTTGTTAATTGGAAGAAGATTTCTAGAGCCCCCCTAAAAACCCCAAATATAATGAATGTGTATAGTTTATATACCTGTTACAGTTTCATAACTTTTATAATCACTGTAACATCAATAAAAGTCTTCTAGCACTTTCACATGAATACCTCAAGCCATCTTCCCAGTACTAAGCAAGCTTCATCACGTGTATGAAACCTACCACTTTGCATCGCTCCCAAGAAGTCTAGTAAAATTTTGCATTAAAGTGTTTTCACAGAAAGTGGAGAATGGCAGAAGTCAGATGGCACCTACAGAGATCGGCTGTCTAGTCTAATGCTCCCAGTCATAGCAGGTTGCCCTGGGCCACATCCAGTCAGATTTTGACCATCTGCAAGGACAGAGACTGTACAATCTTTCTGGGGAACCGAGAACAGTGTTTTACGTAGAAATGGAATTTCCTGCCTTTCAGTTTATTCCCATTGCCTCTTGCCCTTTCACTGGGCACTGCTCAAAAAGAGCTTGTCTCAATCCTCTGTGCACCCTCTTTTCAGGTATTTATAAACTTTGGTAGCACCCCTCTAATCCTCATCCTTCTCTTCTCCAGGCTGAAGAGTTCCAGCTCTCTCAGCCTTTCCTCACAGATGAGATGCTCCAGTCCCTTCATCATCTTAGTGACTCTCCACTGCCCTCCCTCCAATATATTCACCTCTATCCTGTAATGGGGAGTCTAAAACTGGACCAAGTACTCCATGTGTGGCCTCACCAGCGCTGAGCAGAGGGGGCCATGTCCAAGAACATGCAGCATGCTCATGGTAAAGAAAAAGGAATGAAAGAGAAAGGAAGAAAGTTCTTGTTTCACAAACTTGGAGCATCTAAAGCTCACCAAGATGCTTGCTGGAAAGCTGCTCACTAACACAATATCCCTTAAGAGACTACATACTAGAAAGCTTCAGCACCTTTCTGTGATCAGCTTCTAACCACAGACTAACACAGGTCAATTCTTCACAACCAAAACTCACAGCAAGTCATGTTACCTTTATGGATCACAGCATCAGCACTTGGAATAGAGAAGCAGAAGGGAGAAACAAGTCCAAATGCAAAGTATTCCTCAAATCAAACTGTTGCATACTCATTTCTGCAACAAAGTTGAGCCCAGTCTTTACAAAAATCAAATAGGCAGATAAACTTTAAGAAAAAGCATGAATGGTTTATTTCATTTCCAGGCAGGCTCAGTTTTAGCATCATTAGTTATTCCATTATTTTGTCAATGATCCGTCACACTGATGCCTGTAAATTATTTACCTCAGCCTGTTAACCCTTGTAAATACTAAGATGAAGCCTGAAATGTAGAAGCTTTAAAGGAAGCCCCTAAAATTCAGGTGGTGTAGTGGTGCTCTAAACACGAAGGAAAAGCAAAAACAATGAATCAGATGGAGGAATTTAAATCCAAAATATTTGTTGGTGCAAACTACTCTAACTTTTATCCCTAAAATACTCCAGCAAGTTCTCTACAGAAACAATCACCATAAGTTAACCTGCTTCAAGTTTCACACAACCTACCCAAAGTATATTAAGTGTTTTGACCTATCACCCAGCCCCAGTGAGGAAGATAAAGCAAAAGGCAAGTCCATTTCTTCATATAAATCAAATATTTCATTTCCCAGTCACATTCCTTTGCTGGCCAAAGAAAAGAAATATTGCAGCACTGGTGAAGGGGCAGAAAATGTACAGAAAAATGTGATGCCAGCCAAAGCTTCAGGCACTCTGTCCACAAAGGAATTAATATTCTTTCTCTAGAGGCAAGGAGAAATACAGTTATGAAGACATCTTACCCAATTCATGTATTTAGTGAGACACCTTAATGAGGAAAGAATAAAAGAGAAACTGGAGTAAAGTTTTACAAGTGATCCCTTCTTATGGCTTCCGGCAAATGTAAGAATTTTTACCATTTGATCAGAACAGCAGTAAGTCAAGGCACTGCTAATCCTATATCCTAATTAAACTCACGTTTCCTTTCCTGGCTTAGTCATTAATTAGGTCCCAAAGCTGAACTCGCTCCCTGATTAACTGCTCTGAAAGTACATAAATTCTGTTTGACAATTGCAGGATAAATATCTGGAATGCATTAAAATGGGCATTTATGCAATCACCATCCGTGAGAGCCCACAGAAGGCTTCCCACCTCAGTACAGAAAGCTCCTTCAGAATACACCACTCCAAACAGCATTACTAAAACTGGAGAAGATGTAGGAACAGAGAAGTCAAAAGGGGAGCAGTCAAAGTTCAAAGCCTGTCAAGAGCATGAGCCAAGGGATTTCAGCAGCTGATTGTTTAGGCAAGGGATTACACATACACATCCCAATCCCCATGCCTTTATTATTTAATGACCAACTTGTCAGATGACTGCGATGAAACCTGTGCAAACATGGAGTTTGAGTGCTTGCCACTCTATCACTTCAAATGGTTTTGTGAGGGCATGAGAAATTCTGAACAGACACCTCACCTTTCACCTTCCAAGAAACTGGCTGTACAAAAAGAAAAATCACCTAATGAAAGCAGATAAATACAAGTCAGATTATTAGTGCTGCCTCCGGCAACAACTCCAGTAGATCAGTCATAATCACAGGTGTAACCCTGTCCTGGATGCACTTTCTGAAAGGATTCTTGCACGCCTTCCCAATGCTAAAGAGTCAGGCACTACGTGAGCTCAGAATTCACAACCCTTGCCCGACAGGCAGTTGCCCAACTGAAGCAGCTCAAGAGCTTCAAGTCACCAACTTTCTGTTTCACCTAAGGTCAATGTCCCTGCAGCAGAGCAGGTGGTGTCTACATCTCAGCGAGGCCGGAGTTCACAGCCTGAATACCAATGTTAAAGACAGTAACCACCAGTGAAAGTAAGACAAATGAGGATACTAGTATAAATGGGATAAAAAAGAAAAGCAGAGAAAAGCTTATGGAATTAAGAGTCCACAAAAAGATGGATATAATTTATGGTTAAAAAAAGCCCTGAACTACAAACCCCTGGAAATTAAGGTATATTGGTTCCCCTAAGCAATCACTGCCAAATCCAAGAGGAACTGTGAATCCAAGCACCCAGGCTGAAGAGATGTAAGTAGCATAAACCAGTTCATCAGACCAATTTCAATGTTGAAACAGCCAACATAGAAGATTAAGAGTACAGTGTTAAGACCTTTTGAAACCACACCTGCAATGCAACTTTGACCTAACTAGATAACAATGTTTTAAACTCAAGTGCTCCGGAACTTTCCTCCATACAAAAGGACTTCATATCCTCGAATGACCTCTAAAATGAAAACTAGCTTGCAACACAAGAAGAAATGCAGTGAAGTTTAGTCTGAAAAATATTTTTACCAGCAATGGACATAAATCAGCATTTAAACAGAGACATACGCTATGGAGTTTTGCTGGCTTGGATATGAAAAATGTGCATCACTAATAACAAAACCTCCTCTGGCATAGCCAAAGCTCTGTCAAAAGATTTCAAAATCACTAATTTTGAGGAAAAGAGGAAAGACAAACTCTTTCTGCCAGTAAGAAAAGGAGGCTATACAGCAGAGCAAAAGCAAAATACAAAGTACATCCTCTGTAGCAGACAAAAGCATTTGATGCAATTAAAGCGATGATTACCTCAATTCAAAAGTTTACCTGGAAACTCAGAGCATTTGATCTGAGATATTTTAATCAATAAAAGTACTTATGCCTTTTCAGTGTCATTGTGGATTAGAAGTAAAATCTTCACTTAACCCCCACCCCAGAAAAAGCCAGGACAGATCACCATTGCTGGGTCACACAATGCAAGAGGGAATTTCTTCCAAGCCTTTCACTCCATGACCCTCACTCCACCCCAGAAAGAAAAATTACTTGCAAGTAGCACCAAATAATATTTCTCACTATAAACAATTAGTACTGAACAAGTATTTCCCAAATCTCCCAAGAGAAATAGTTGATACAAGCACAGCTAGAACAACAGCTGTGCTTACAGGCAGAGTTCAGTAGGAGGTCCCAGCCTGAGGTTGGCTGTTAGCATCTCACCTGCTCATCCCCAGCTCTCCCAAGAGCCAGCCACACATTAGTTTCTTCAGACGTGTCCCTACGAAGACTCCCACATTCCAGCCAGCTCCAGTGAAGTAAAACCCAATTACTCCAACACATTTGAGCAGGTTACAATGGGTCTGGGAATTAATGTGTAATTGCTCAGAGGTGAAGGGTCAAATGAGGGAGAGAAAGGACATGGGGATGAAGAATGGATGCAACACCAGAAGCACAAAAAGACTGATGCTCTATCTAAAAAAAGCAACACTCTTATGTGGCTCCCCAATGGGGTTAAGAGAAACTTGTTTTCTACTTAATATTTATTTGTGCTTCTCTGAGAAAGCTACTATAACAAATTAACTTCCTACACATTTACAAGAATTTCAAATTCCCAATAAAATCATGCACTTAACTCATAGCAAACTACAAAGCTTGGTAGTAAAAAGCCCGAAAAAACAACAATGCATTTCATACTCTTGTGGTTAGACAAATAAAAGTAACACCTTAACAGAAGTAATAAAAGGAAGATTATTATTTCTGAAACATTAAAATAACATCATAGGAAGAACAAGTGGTACGAACAGGGTGAAACAACTACAAAATAGAAATCACAGGTAATCCCCTAAACACACTGCAGTCCTCACATGACTTGCTTTTGAATCTTTAGTTTTGTATGCTACCAGCTAGTTGTGGGAAGAAAGTGGGGATTGGATCTTGAAAAGACTTTTAACTCAATTTTGGATCCTTTTCTGCAAATGTAAAAGCAAAAGAAGTTTACTTTCAACTTTCTGCATTATTAACTATCACAAGTTACTTCAGTACTTCTGCCAGTCTCGTCAGTATCACACAAAGCAAAACCAAGAGCAACACAGTTAATAAAATTTGTGAGAAGCTGCAGCATTTCATTTTTTATTTTGCATATGCACTCTGAGTTACCACCTGATCAGTTCCAAGAGTGCCTTACACTGCCATCTTCGTATTTTATTTAAAGAAAAGCAGGAGACCTGTAGCAGCTCTGGTCATTCTCCACATGATCTTACTGCGGTAACAGGTCAGAGAACCTTGACTGAGTACACATTAGCCCTGAATTAGCAAATGTATTAGAAACAAGGTTTCTCCCCCTGCTTAAACTCAGAGGAGTGGCGTAATGAATCTAGAATACTCTGTGACTTCTTTAGGTCACTGGCAGGTATTTTTTTCTTAATCAAATTCACAGGAATGTGAATTTACAGCAACAAACTGATGAACACTTTGGGCAAAAAATAGGTAATTAAACTGGCTGGAGATGGTTAGCACTTTTGCCTTCAGAGACAAGCAGAGAGGAGCATGAGGACACATGAGATGTTTAAAAAGTCAGCTAGTGTCTGACTCCTTTGTAATTGTTAAGTGTCACAAGTATTTGGCAATGTTATCATGCCTGCAATTTAGTCAGAATCCGCTTCCCACCTACACAGGTCTTTTAAATTGCTCTGCCTTAACAAACCATCTTAAACCACTGTAATATGAATACAGCTGAAAACCTTAAATAGATTAAACAGCTAGTCCAAGATATTTTTCTACAGCTGCTCATTCCTTTGGACAACAGCCCCAAAAACTGAATCACAAAACCACTTAGCTTTTGAAGAAACACCACAGTATTTTAATCCACAATGCAACAGTATAAGAAGTTTAATTTACATAATATGGATTAAATCTTAATAACTGAAGACCTTTAACTAAATTTGATATCACTTACCATTTCTGATTTTCCACTCTTCTGCTACATTAAGGCTACTCTTTGAAAATTTAGAGCATTTCGTTAACCAGAACACACCAACAAAGCAGCAGTACAAAAAAAGGGAAATAAGACTTTTTAAGCTGCAAAGGAGCATAGAAATGGGAAACAGTAGTAACAATGTATGGAAGGGCATATGAACTCATGTACACCGCTGTCTGAAGCATCACAGAGCAAGCTCCAATACACTGTTCATATTTCAGATTGTCCACTGCTGACACATACGACCAACCTGTGCCAGAAGCAGGATCATTTACAAAGCCCAAGTAGTCTTGAAGCCTACCACATCAAAGTGATAAGGAAAGAATTCCTGCAGCTGCAAACATCTGCAAGCTGGTGTAGAAGGACCAAAGGCATTTTGAATGTCACAGTCACCTACCTATCTGCTACTTGCTCAAACAGCACATTATCACAGCCCAATAGGTTTGAAAATGAAAATTCACATTTGAAAGGTAACTCAAGCAGCCAGAAGCTACACAGTCTCCCATGGTTCTGCAGTCATTCTACTAAATATTGCCATCAACCCCCTCAAAGTCACATAGGCCACCAAAGAAGGGCTCTGTTAGTACTAAAAAGGCTGTATGGACTAGAATACGGCTTCCTGGCTTTATCCTGCAGCATCTTTTTAGTCCAACTATGGAATACCACAACTGGCTTCACAAGAAGACTTTTGCAGACTTCTGTTTATTCAGAAATAGAACCTGCAAGTTTTCACTTCTTGTCTACAAAATTAAGTGAAATGAAAGAGCAAAAAGGAAGAATCACCAGTGTCAAAGAGAGGAGACTTCTAAGAAGGCTAGAAAAAATGAATATATGCAAAGACTTTTGCTATGAAAAAAAAAATTAGTGTGACTAAGAGCTGACTTTGCAACCTATTATGCCAGCTTGAATTGTGATGCATTTAATTACAACGTTCTACACGCAAGAGGCTTGTCTCCAGTCCTGCAGAAGTAAGCACGCAATGAAAAAAACAACAACTTGCCAGAAACTAAACAAATTAAACCTCAGAAGTTTAAGGTCTTGTCTATAATCAGAGTCCTATTGTTCCACTTTTTCTATTCATGTCACAACGTTTCACTATTATTCCTCAAGGCTTTACATGGCTGCAAAAAGCAATAGCAATGAAGGGTGACTACCAGCTTTCTCACTCTTCAAAATGGAGAGTGTAGTTTGGACTCACTAAAGATGCATTAGAAGATAACCCAGAACTCCAGCTGCCAAGCTGTACCGCCTGCACCTCCTGGACATGAACTTTATGGGGGGAAAAAACAGAGATCTTCCAGAAAAGGGTGAGTTTCTACCTTTTATTCTCTACCTTTAGCAGAGTGGAAAAAGCCATACAAGAAATCAAGATCAAGAGTGAGGAAGGATGAAACACGGACATGATAGGTGATATTTAGCATCCTGCCTTCAACCCTATGACAAGTTCATCACCTGGATCATGCCAGTCTTCAAACCACAAGATAGCAGAAAGGAATTTGGGGAGAGAGAGATGAAGACAGAAAGCTGGTGCCAGTTAAAACACAAAATCTTAGAGTCAAGAGATAGATACAGAAATGTCATATTATAGTAACATCAGGAAGGAGTGGTTTAAACAAGAACCTGAGAAATGGAAGATATTTATCAAATAACTTCAAAGAAGTATTTAAGCATAATAGAAGAGGAGGGAAGATGAAGGCGACACACAAAACCCACCACACTATCAGCAATATGCTTGTGTGAAGTCAAAAAAACCCACACCGCATCACTTACCTACACCAGGGAGCTTCTCCTCCAAAAAAAAATTTTTTTTGACAACATAAGGTACCATTTCAGAACTTTGTTTTAACTCTTCCTCAACTGCACGTTTGGGTCGTTTCTTGCAAAGGTGAAGGCTCAATAATTCACTTATGCTGCCATGACAACACAACAGGAGAATGAATATACAGAGAAAGAAACAAAAAAAAAAAGCTTCCATGATTTATTAGACATGAGAGAACACTCTTCCGTTGCAAAGCAGTCAATAATAAAATGAGTCAATCAGAAATTACCTAGTCATCTCAGAAGTCTTCAAGAGCTACTGCTAAGCCAGTAAAGCATTCCCACCACACCTGTTGCTTTTCAGGCTGAGCCATTTTGCTGGAACTTCTACCAGCTTTAGCATCAACTTTGCTCTGCTCCCACTGACCATACTATGAAAAAATGAGAGGGCTACAGATTTATTCACAGTGCCACATAGGACTGGGAGCAGTGGCTGTGGTGGCAGGACTGCATGATGAACTACTGAACTGATGAAGAACACTTTTTTTTTTCCTTAATTCCTCCAGACACTCACAATAGCTGTACACACTCAGATACGTGTGGTTCTGTTATTGGGGTTTTTTTTCCTCCAAATGGTTACAGTGAATATTTTCAGGCTAGCCAAATAGTCTCCTATCTTACCTAAAGAGCACCTTAACGCTGCCAAAACAATAGCTAATTATTTACCTGTGCTGACTCCACAGTGCATAATATTCAAGAATATTCCTGGGTTGCATCAAAAGAA
>VXBW01002448.1:6717-26988 GCA_013400375.1 Thinocorus orbignyianus
AAAAAAAATTGAATATATACCTAGGTGGATTTTGCCAGGATTTCTCGCAAATTTATTTACTTTCTTGTTAGACAGGATAGCAGCTGACTGCAGAAAAACATCTTAGAGTAAATTACGCAAATTATCTTAGGGTAAATTTTGCAGCCCTATGGTAGCTCTGCATTAAGACTATCAGAAGATTAAATAGTGTTCAAATAAAGTCAAACCGGGTGCTTATTGCTTATTTAATGTAGGGAATCACTGAAAGAACTGCAGAACTGGCCCTGGGAAAGACCAACCTGACAGAGTAGAGCACTCGGAGTTTTTAGCACCCTCAGCAAGTAAAATCTGAGTTTCTTTTGTTTTCAAGGTTATCTTACCCTTGTTTGTTATTCTGAGCTTTTACAAAGCCTGCTTTGGGAAGTGGATGCCTTTGGGCATGTTCTCTTCCAGAAGGAAGGAGCAGTGTTCTGTCTCAAGGCTTGGGCAGACAAAGGCTTTTATAACAGCATTTTGAGTAGTTAGGACAGTGCTACTGATATGGCCCTTGTCCTTACCTCCATCCCTTGTCTTCCCTCTCCTGTCCCATCTCCCAGTACAACGGCCATGAGTTCTTCCTCGTGCTAAGCCTTAACCTCTTTGTCTTCTAGCCCCTATTGCCAGGGCTGTGAAGAAATCCTGGGAATAAATGGTAGTTTCAGCCCCACATGGCATGTTGCAAGTCACTCTCAAGCACAGATCTTTTCCATGATGCAAAAGAATTTTATTTTAAAAGTGTAATCAGTTCAGAGGCAGTTAATAAACACTTTGCAAATGTTATTCCTTTGTGTTCATTAGCTTTCTTTAATAGCTAATCACTTTGAGTTACAAAAACTAACACAGCATGTGATAAAAACAGCAGCGGTGCTTCAAAATACCTTTTGATAAATACTGTTGTTTTCTTCCATGCCAAATGTAAAGAAAACCAGGCAGGATTCCTGGTATGTGAATTCTTGTCTTCTGGATGTTGTTTCACCCTCTGAGGAGCACTCTCCTGTTTAATATGTATGATAGCACCTCATGAACATATCAGTCTTTTCTCAGCACACAAAATTTGTGTCCTGCTCTCCCTGTAGAATCTGAGGAACGAAAGGAATGGTTTTGGGTTACATCTGCAGATTGTATCACTTGTGAATTTTCCACAATTAGCTATTAGATCCATAAACTACACTGACAGCACTGGAGGGGTGGGAAATTATTTGGGCTCCGGAATGAAAACCAGTGTTTACACATCCTAAGATAAAAATAAGTATTTTAGCACAGCCTTCTATCAAAGGCACTGTGCATTGCTGAAAGGCTCCACTTGTTGTCAGAGGGATGGAAACAGGGAAAAATCCTGGCCTCGCTGAGAAACAGCGGATGACCCTCGGTCCCCTGTGCTTTGGGGAGCATAGAGAGCAGAATGCATTTTACAAAAGTGGTGGTGGTGGGAAGATGGTGCTATATTGAGAAAAAGAGCTCCTAACCTGGGGAGGGTAGGCCACAAAATAGGATTTACTTAAGTTTAGATCACCTCAGTTCTAAAGCAGTTACCTGGGTGTTAATGGTACAAGAACTGTGCTGCCAAAGACATCTAGGAGATGGGAACTTGGTCTGTCACGTACTTGCCTGTTATTTGTAATTTTGCAAGACTGACATCTAAATCCTGATATTTTTTGACAATACCCATTCAAGCTTTATGCCATCAGACAATCTCTCCTCGTGACTGGCTTGGCGGAAACCTTGTTAGGTTTCTGTTCTAAGCTGCCTGCAGTGTCTTTAATGCCTAAAAGGGGCTGAATTTTTCTTGCAGTATTTGATACAATTTGAAGCAGTCCTGCTGTGCACATAGTGCAAGGAAAAAAACGTTAGGGGGGTGTGTGTGTATAAATTTAGATAATTGGGTTCTTTTTAAAGACTTTGTATCCACAGACTATTTTGTTTAATAATATTAATCATGAGGACAAAAGAGATTTTTTCACCGTGATCTGACTACTTTGGACCCCCTGTGATAGTTAATGCTGTGCAGACATGTGCGCCAAAGAGGCAGTCACTTGGAATTGCAAGTGAGGATGGTCTCAGGAGCTCTTAATAGCCACAAGTTAATAATCTGCTATATTTTTCAGTGGTTTTCGATGGATGAGGTTTTGAGGGCTGTGAACACCCTGACATAGTGACACAGGCCAGACCCAGCTAAGTGCCTCATATCAGGTCAATAAGACCTGTCATGAAATATCAATTCAACCAGAACATGTTTTTTTCCCTCTAGTTCCCAGCTTCCTCTTTCTGTCTTGCATCATTTCCCAGCTGGATGCACCAAGAACATGTAAGCAAAGAAGTAGCAACCTTGCTTTATACTCCTTTAAGACGCCTATCACCCGGTAGGATCTACCCAATCTAAAATCCAACATTAATTACCTTTCAACAGCATGTTCCAGCCTGACATATATGATGATGACAGAAATGGGAACTGAAGGAGTGGGGCATCATCCGAAGGCTGAAGCATTCGGAATAGAGATCTTCAGACAACTACCATGATGCTTTCTTGGGTTCATTTCATCTGCCACCAAGAAAGAAGGGAATGTCTTCACTGAACTTTGAAGAGGAACAGATTTTCTGCTGGGAAATAAAGAACTTCAGTTTTGCCAGCATTTTGAATATTGGAAAAGTGAAATATCTATTTATTCCACTGCTCATGGTTCTGGTTTGGGGTGGAGCTTTCAACTTGATTTTTCAGCTGAGAACTTCAGGGAGTAGGTGTTATTTTATCAGGTTAATTTGAAAAGATGAAGAAAATATCATGTGCATAAAATAACCCTGGCTTATCAACCTCCTACATGAGCAGATGTCAATGAATGCCATTCTGCCAGACCTGGCAGTTGTCAGCACTTTGAACCTTTAAAATATGCTTGGCAATACTAATTAGCTAAAACTAAGTAATTTATTTGAATTAAAGCTCTAATTAAAGATAATATTTCTGCAGATGTGTATTTTGGTATTTTTAATTAATTTCTTTTCATTTGTCTTCATCTGATTCTGCAGAAGGCTAAAATAATTCCATTTTAATTTTCTTTTATTACTCCTTGACCGGAGCCTTGTCAGTTGTCTTCAAATAATTTACATAGGTGAATCAGACCTATTAATTAATTCTGCTGTTGTGATTTTTTTTTGCAAATTCTAATCAAATGAGATCATTATTAAATCTAGTACCATCTCCTTGTACAAAAATAAATTTCAAAACATTTACTAATAATGTACATGTTTGACAGAAGATTCCCAAGTCTTTTGATGCAAATATATTTTATTATGTTAAAAAAGTGTTACAGAGTTCAGGATTAAAAAAAAAAAAAGGTTACTCAGAACAGCCTTTAGCATAAAGGAAATCTGATTTTTGTCAAATTACTTGTTCTTATGTTAAGAGAAGGAGAGAGATTTTCAGCTGGTGATTTTGGGTCCCACACTAACATT
This sequence comes from Thinocorus orbignyianus, assembly GCA_013400375.1. Taxonomy (NCBI): domain Eukaryota; kingdom Metazoa; phylum Chordata; class Aves; order Ciconiiformes; family Thinocoridae; genus Thinocorus; species Thinocorus orbignyianus. The sequence continues at coordinate 10,183 of VXBW01002448.1, forward strand.
ATTGAATCTGTCCCATTTGATGACTTTATAATCTTTGTTCTAAACTTTGGAGGTTCAGAACTCCTACACCCCATCAAGCAGACAAATGTCTTACATAAACAGTGGATATTTGAGTTCTTTGGCTGAAACATGACTTTTTAACAGAAAATGTTTATGATATCAATTGCCTGTAAGTGGAAAACTGGAATAGCTCGGAGGTTTGTCTCACCTACACTGGGTTAGACTAGTTCACCCTGTCTCTTTTTTTTTGTACTTTTATTCAGAGGCAATACAAAACTCCCCAGAAAACTCTCCCCAGATTTTAGCCAGCATATATGTATTTACTCTGTTATTTCATTATATAATTTAGCCTTCCATTTTTCTCCTTTTAAAACTCCCACATGGCGCATGGCTTGTATCTTTCATATTTCCAATCAGAGAACATGCTATTTGGAAACAGAACATAATTTTCAAACTAAGCTTATGAATAATAGTAAATTATCTTCAGTATTTCTGAAAGCTAGATGAGTCTATGAAAGTGTCGATCCAGTTCTGGCTGACAGAATCCCTCCTGCTTCAGAGACCTGGTGTTATTCTGCTTTTTCTACCCAGTGCCAGCTGATCTACGATTGTTTTCTGCAGCTCAAAGAACAGTTGACTTTCCGTAAGTAGAATGACCATTTTAGTATCAGTCTCTGTAGATTGCTTTGAGATCCTTTGGAAACAGAGACTAAGCTTGTCATGTGGTGAAAATTGCGCAAAACTATCACTCAGAAATAATGAGACCTGATCTGCTTTGTCAGCTTTAATACTTCAGATGATTCTGGTATGTACTGGGAAAAACAAGGAAAGCACAAATAGCTGCTCTGGGGAAAGCTCACCTGAAGCTCTGAATCACATCTGCCCTGTTCCAAATTATTCAGGTATGCAACAGAAAGGAACAAGCAGTACAGAGGAACTCTCAAAAACTTTACATCATTGCAACATATTAGTGATCTCAGAAAAGACCATTAATTTGCTTAACATATGGAGACAGCTAAAGCAGCCTGGGCTGACCTGAAAATGAGGCAATTGGTGACTTACTGGCCATCTCAGTTAGGCAGCAAAAAATAGTGAAAACAGTTGTTGCTGAGGGAAGGAACCACATCACCAGACACACAGCATCATCCAGAAGGCTAGGCTTGAGCTGGAACTGCTACATGTACAAGCTGGGCCACCAGGCAGGTCTTAGACACTTTTACCAGCTGGAGTAAGCATACTGGCCATGGCCAATCAAATCCCTTGATTTAGGGAACTTTATTTAATTTAATTTATTGCCAACCAGCACAAAATTTTGATTGCTCATCTGGATATTGAGAAAAAAAAAGAAAAAGTAAACAATTAAATTAACATTTAGGGAAACACCTTTCCTCCTGTTTCCCCAGCTCATCTTCAGTCAAACACAGCTCCCACACCCTCCTGGTCCCAACCTACCTTGTTTTTGCCACCCATTGCACTCAATCTCTCTCAGTTCCTTCAGGGATGGGATGGGCAGGGCAGGAAGCTGACATTGGAACACAATGGATTCTCTCTGATAGTTCATGCATTTTATTAATTTTCCTTTGCTCTGGTGTGGGTCACTCACATGTTGCAGTCCTGGGGGTGTCCCTGCTCTGCTATGGATTCTCCACAAGCCACAGTCCCTCAAACATGTCCCTGCTCTGGCATAGAGCTTCTTCTTCCAAGGGTGCATCTCCAGCCATATACCCAGCAACATCTTCTTCCCTGTGTCTCCTTACACACCTTCTCCCCTTTGTGGGTGCTGCTCTTTCTTAAGTATCTTTGAGCAGGCCTGCCACGTGCTCTGCCATGGATCTTCTGACTGCTTCTGACAGGCTGAGGTTTCCAGAGCAACAAATGTTCACATCCGTTCCAGAATTAGCTGGAAGTAGCTGTGGCTGTCGTGGGCCAGCTCACTGATTCCTCCTACACAGCGGAGTCCTGCAGCCCCATGTTATTAGAATCATAGAATGGTCAGAGTTGGAAGGGACCTTAAAGATCATCAAGTTCCACCCCCCCTGCCATGTGCAGGGACCCCTCCTGCTAGAGCAGGTTGCTCCAAGCCCCATCCAGCCTGGCCTTGAACACTTCCAGGGATGGGGCATCAACAACTTCTCAGGGCAACCTGTTCCAGTGCCTCACCACCCTCACAGTAAAGAACTTCTACAGAAACCCTGACAGATGTGCTTAGTGCAGTGCTGTTGCCCTGAGTCCATGGTGCCACACAGTCATACTGGAGTTTTCAGCTGGGGGGTGTGTGTTCTGCAAAGCATGTGCGTGTTTCACAGCTAGAAATTGCCAGCCACCTGCTAATGCCATCTCCTTTAGTAAATAAATCATGGATCTAAAGTAGCAGTGGCATTCTTTTCTTGTGGCTTCTAAACGATTTGAATCCTTTTGTGAATTTTATGAAACATGTTCATAATAAAATAGAAGAGTACATACTGAATACTTGTAAGTTGCCAGAAAATCCAACAAAATGCAAACCACAATAAGAACACACTTGTTTGGGTTTTTTTTGTTTGTTTGTTTTTGGTTTTGGTTTTTTTTCCAGGCTTGTATTGTGATTTGTTTTTCATTCCAGAGAAAGAAGGCACTGATAAATGTATCAATGAGCTTTGAAGAGAGCTATTGCTCAGAGACAATTGGGCAGTGTTTTCTTGGCAATATGTCAAAAATAGGAGCTACATTCTTCTTGTGGGTTCTGGCAAAGAAATCAGAGCTTTCCCTGTCCACAAATGGCAGAACATCAAAATGTTACAATGCTATGTTCCCAAAGATGAGGAGCAGTTTCTTTCTTTAATGAAAGATAATGTGAATATACAGAATCCGCATTTCAAATTTTACTGTGCAATGAGTATAATCCTGTTACTACAAGTCCCACAGATCAGAAGGACAAGGCTTTTTTTCTAATGTCCTGGTTTCCGGGAGGGATAGGGTTAATTCTCCCCTGGCTGTAGCAGGGGCACAGATATTCCACCCCATGTGAGCCATGCCCAGGGGGCAGGAGGGAGCGGCTGGGAAGGGGAGGAGAGGGAGAGATGAAGTGGGGTTGTGGTGCGGTGACGGTCGGGGCTGCGGTCGGTGAGCGGTCAGTATCATAACTGTGTTTCTGTCCTTCTCCATCTGTGTTACTGCTACTGTTCTGCTTGTTCTACTTGTTCTGTTAAACAGTTTTTGTCCCAACCCACGAGTTTTACCTTTTTCTTCCAATCCTCTCCCCACTGCCGTGGGGTGTCAGAGTGAACTGGTTCTTAATTGCCCATCTAACTATGCTTCTAATTCATTCTATGGCCTTGAGGCAAGCTGCTCCACATCTCTGCACCTCAATTTTCCCAACAGCAGGCCGGAGACAATAAGAGGTACCCCACCAGGCTGCCGTGAGGCCAAATAGATTTTTGGAAACTGTAATATAGAACTCGTTACGTAAGTGTGAAGTAATAAAATGCAATACAATCAGATCTGTCACTGCTCATTTTCTGTTGTATGCCCCTTGGGGCAAATGAACTGTGAGTGCAACCTGAAACGTCCCAACATTACATCTGAACAACCACAGTAAAATGGAAAAATACTTATTGCAGATTCTACTCTGTATTAGCATCTTCATCATTTTTACATTCATTCTTACATGGTGCATTGCAGCTTCACTGCTGCCTTTCTTAGGTCTCATTCTAAAAGGCTTGTTTTGCCCATTGTCTTCCAGTTGTTCTCGCCTAAATAATTGACTCTATTGCCCTTTTTATCTGCATGGTGACACCGGTCCTTTAATGATATGCTTACTTTGGTCTTGGGTTCAGAATACCTCTTAAGAGAAAGAAGGACCATAACTGTTCATGCCCTTACCCTGCCCCAGATTTCCTGTGCGATGTCAGGCAAGGGCATTTAGGATATCCCATACCACTGTCCACCCAGGGTCAAAGAGGCTAATTAATAGCACTGAGGTAGCACAATGGTCACAGGGGGTTTGGATGGCTACTGTAATGAATATGCACAAAAGGACAAGATAGAGAAATGTGTGGATAAATAACCATGACTTCACCAGATACAGTTTTGCAGCTGCAGTCCTACTGATAGTGACACCAATCTGACTGCACAGGTACCTATTGCAGCCACTACCCGCCTAATCCAGGAGGAGCTTTTTCTGCAGTACCTTTGGCATTAGTTTAAGCTGTCTGTATCTTTTCATTCCTGCCTTGGAGCTACTGTGTTATTCCAGTGCTGTGCTTCCCCGGGCAGTTGCAGACCCCCTGTGCTTCTAGACAACTCCATCAGTCCTTTGGGAGCAGCATCCACAGAGCTGAACACTGGCAGAAGATCTATCTGGGAGAGTAAAAACAGATTTCCAGCATGAAGGAAACAGGCTGCAGATTTAGTGAAAGTTAGGAGACTTGCCATGTACAGGTTGCATGTGCACTAAGCAGGGATGCTTTTGGCTGAATATACAGCAAAAAGTTACACCCTCTGCAAACACTAGGGATTTACAGTCACTCGCCTGAAGGCATATTGCTATGTGGAAGACTATTCCAAAGGAGTCAAGCAGCAAGCTAGAAAAGATGAGGAGAAATGCTAACTGAAAAGGTTTTATGAAGCCTTACCAAGGGTGGTAAGGTACACCAAAGGCCAGGAGAGTGTCCCGCTAAAGGACTGCTACTTCCTGAAAGCTCCCTAGGTTCTGAGTGGTGTGGGGACACTCCAGAAGGCCGCTCAGATGATCAGAGAGGATTGTGGAAAAACAACAGAGGGTCCTGACAAAGACTCCTCTAAGTTGGGGGGGAGGCCAGAGAGGGAAGTAGACAGGAGATGGATCAGAACACTTTTTTCTTCAGCTAATAATCCGGTACATTCAATCTTAATCCAGTTCTAGCAATGCCCTCACTTGAAAATGAGGATTGTTTTGTTCTGCTGCTGCTTCCATATATCACTGTTTATGGCATTTATTAACAGTCTTTTAATTCCCAAAGACCAATACAACATCCACATGATATTGGCCAGAGAAATGAGGGAGAATCAGACCCTTACTGTACAGTTCTGCAAGACACAATTATTTCAGGAAAATATTAACTAATTCCTGTAACATATGCATATCCAGATATGAGCTGTGCTTCAGGACTTGTACAAGCTTCCAGGAACACAGGGACCATGGGACTCGAAACATCCTCCTGTGTATTGGCAGCACAAGCTGGGGCAGCTGCTGCTCATGGTGAGCCCTGCTCTGCCTATGTCAGTTCTGAGAGTGCCCTGTCAGCGATGAGCTCTCTAGTCACACTCTGGGGGAGTATTTATCTGAGATTGAATGACAGTAGATGGAGTTTCTCCCTGCAGTAGTCTCATCTTTGTTTTAATCAGTGTTTCTTTTATCTTGGGCAGGATTGTTTTATGGAAGTGAAAACACCAGCTTTTAGCATAATTTGGGACCTGTTATATTAGCCCAGATAGCCTTCACAGTGATGTTGTGAAGCCCTAATACCTGAGGCCATCTTTTTCCTCTGCTCCAGGAGGATGCTTTCTCCCAAAGCAATCATCAGGATGACTGAAGAGAGGATTCCAGGTGCAGTGATAGTGACCAAGGCAGAGTATTAATTACTTAACCTCTCTTAACCAGCTGCGTCCCTAGTTCCCCCCAGGCCTTGCTCTAATCCTGTTTTCATAACCCACAGAATAAAGGGGATGGCCTTCGAGCACAAGCGAACATTCCACACACAGACCAGGCAAATCACATTCAGCAAATGCACTCGCCTGCTGTTTCGCTCAGCGATCGCACCGGCACAAACACACAAAGCAGCACGGCAGGTACAGGCATCACCATTTTCCCAGGAAAGGGGTGAGAAGGGAAGTGAGAGACACCCGCTCAGGCATGCACCACAGTGGTTCCCTACTTGAGCCAGCAGACAATACCACAACCTATCCTGGGCTGCATCAAAAGAAGCGTGACCAGCAGGTCACAGGAGGTGATTCTCCCCCTCTACTCTGCGCTTGTGAGACCCCACCTGGAGTGCTGTGTCCAGCTCTGGAGTCCTCAACATAGAAAGGACATTGAACTGTTGGAACAGGTCCAGCGCAGGNGCAAAACAAGTTTGAAGCTTCCTGAAACTCAAATTCTTTCAGATGATAGTGTAAGCTGTCAGCTGATCTCTGCCCATCTGCCTGGAGTCACAGCCCCCTTTTGCCATACAGGGGGAGCTTATGTTAGTCACGATGGTGGATATGAGCACAGAATCTGCTGCTTTGGGCAGGCTCTGAGCTTCCATGGTGCAGGATGAATTACTGCTTCTCTCTCAGTACTAGCAGCATAAGCTCACACTGTGGCTCCACCCTGTACACGCTGGGAAGGAGAAGACCCTACTGGGCCTGGCAAGTTTAATTCCTGTGATTTTGGTGTTGTAATTCTTGACTTCAGTGCTCCAAGCATCTCCCTCATTCAGCATGTGACAAGGAGAGAGCTGATGGTCACTCCTCTGCAGCACTGGCATGGCCCATTTCTGCCACTCCAGCCAGTGGCACTTCCACAAACTGCAGGTGAGGAGGAGGAGGGAGGAGGTGGAAGGAAACAGCATGTCTCTTGCTGCTTCCCCAGATGACAGCAGACAACCCTTTCTTCCTCACGTGCTGAGCAAATGGTGCATGCTGGTCTTGCCAGCTCCCAGCAGGACTCCATCACTCTCAGCAGACAAATACCCACCAAAAAAAAAAAAAAAAAAAAGCAGCCTAGATCTGCTACTGCAGGCTTACTTTTGAAGGAGTCCCAGTTTTCCTTATATCTGCTTTGCCTATCTTTAGAGGGCCCCAAGGCACAGAGGGGCCTCCCCAGGGCCACCCCCACATCCTCTGCCCAGGGCTGGGGGTCCCACCTCAGCCTGAGCTGTCCTGAGCCAGTGAGGGCTAGTGGCTCCCCGAGGCATATGGCCAGCAAGCCACCATGGGACCCATCTGGCTGTACCCAACAGGGGAGATGAGCTAGGCCCAGGGATGGTGGCCAGGCTCAAGCACAAGCCCTGACCATAAAGTTCTTCACAGTGACGAGGCAGGTCAAGATGGGAATCCCATCTGCAGGCTGGGCCCAGTGATGGCAGGGTTGTGTGGATGGGCATGGCTTGGCAGGGCTCATGGCTGGGCAGGAAAGGGCTGTGGGGAACTGGAAATGGTCCCTGCCGCAGCATCGTGGTGGCAGGGGCTGACAGCCCTGGTGGGACTAAGATGAGGTCCTGGGCCACAGCAGGGTGACAGGAACAGTCAGTGCTGGTGGTGCCCTCAGGGCCCTGTCAGCTGGCTAGGGCTATTGAGGGCTTTAAAATGGCAGATAATGTCTCAGTGCATCAAATATCCTTCTGAAGACATTCTCATGTCCCTCAGGGTTAATTAAAGTTCATAGTGGTGGTATGACAAGACACAGACAGGTGCACGTGTGTGACAACATAACCAAAAAAGAGGAGAAAATTGACTTGTCCTGGTAGACAGGACAGAGGAAATCTGGGGTTCTGGGAAAATATAGCAGAGAGAAGTTCTGGCAAAGCTGTCCCTTTATTTACGAACCCACATTGGGAAGAAATGCTAGTCACCCATTTTGGACCAAGCCTGTGATTTTCAAATGCATCTTTATTGATTGGTTTTAGCTCAAGTAGTATGAACTTTATTTTACAAGAACCTGCAGCTTACCAACACAAAGAATAATTACCATCCTTACCTCGTACAATACCAGACTAGCGCAAAAACAGAAGTAAATGCCACAATCCAGATAAAAGAACCATAAAATAATTAAATTAAACCGTAAAATCTACATGTAACAAACAGCTGAGATTAGTCCCACACATGTCACTTATAAACCCGGCAGCGGGAGAGGAGAGGAGGTCTGAACGCAAAACCAAGCACCCCAGATGCCACCTTCTTCTCTCCTGAGTGTGCCGATGCATGGGCGCACTTGAGATGAAACACAACCAGGTCCTTGGCAGCACGCAAGTGAGCAACTAGGACAGCAGCAGAGAGATGCATGCCACCTTCCCGCATCTTACCCTAGAAAGCTTCCTGGGTCTGTTCTCTGCTTCAGAACATTCGGAGCTTCCTAAAACAAGAGACTGATGTGGATTTGCACCCAAAGGATGTGAGAAGAGCCTGGTAATCGGAGGAGTGCGCCAAAAAGAGAGGACTGAGCACTGCAGGCAGAAAATGCAGTTTTCTACGTTGGCAGTAGATAGAAATCAATCAATCGCATTTATTCCAGATGAGCACATGATGGAACAGCACACCTGAAGCTCAGGATGAAAACCAGGAATACTAACCCACTCATTTCATCCTTCGTTCTCCTGCTTTCCATCTGCCTGTTATGATGCTCCTGCCGACATCTCTTGCATAGCTTCACTTCTCCCCCATTCATCTGCTACTTCCCATACCACACGGGCAGGGCCCTCCTGCCCCACTACACTGCCTTCTTGATCTTCACATTGTTCTGCCGGTGACTCCCACTTAACACTCCCAGCCTGCACTTCTGCCTCACGTACCTCTGTGGAACAACAGTGAGAGAAGGCTGAACCCTGATCTCCTGTCTCCCAGAGGAGCAGTCATCTTGATCGCTCGTTCCTCAGGAACGCTAAGAACTGGGATCCACCTTAATGTAAATAGAGCAAACACCTTTAACTTATTTTGCAATCTCCCTGTCTTCATCCTTCTTGCCTTTTCCTCCCTCTTGGTCCCTCCCTTAAATGTAGGAATGTTTACAGTAATTCAGGTCCAGCTCTCTGATTTTAAGATAAAACCCCATAATTTTCCTGAAAGTCATCTCACTCCCCAAACTCCATCCCCTCATCAGAATCACGGCAGTTATGGGAAAATCTGCTGTTTGTGCCACTGGGAAGAAACTGCTTTGGTGTGACAGCATAAGGCTTGTACAGGACAGCATCTATCTGACATCTTTTTAAGAACAACACTGGCTTAAAATAATTTAAAAAAAATCTACAGGGAATCTATTCTCCTTCCCCTTGAAGTCTAAAAGCACCTCTCCTGGGGCAAAGAGTGGCACTATTGTCCAATCACAAAAAGCCAGCAAAACACGGGTGGGAGCAACCAATTTTTTCTGCTTGTGCATATGGTGCAAAAGCTGTACAGGGATGAGACATGGAAGGGAAGGCCAAACCCACAGGACTTCTGCCGTCCTCAAATCTGCAGAAGACTGGCACAAAGGCAACACTGATAGATGATTTTCCGTGCTCACCAATAACAAGACAATTAGTAATTAGTTGCTTTAATGCACAGCAAGGGAGACTGAAGTTAGGTAGCAAGAAAAGCCGTCTCACTAGCTAGGAACTGGAATAGACTATCTTAGCAGTCTCCAGAATCCACCTCAGTGAAGCTCACTAAGAATTAGTTACATGAGCAGCCACGGTGAACATGTCTGGAATACTCAGTCCTGTCTCAGATCTGGAGTGGGCTAGTCGTTCCCTTGAGATCCGAAATAGCCCAATGCTTATGAGTTTATCAGCTGGTTTCATTGAAAAGAACAAAATGGTCATCTCGATTTTTTTTTGTCCAGCACTTGCAACTAAAGCAACAAAGGAAAAAAACAACCAAAATTGCTTCCTTCAATCTTCCCACAACCTTCTTATGTCTCACAGCTGAGGAGTTCCCAGCCCTCAGAGTCAGCTCTTCTAATACTGATGGAAGTGATGGGAGACGCAATACTCTTGGAACACTTCACAGGTAGCAGACAGAGTGAGGGCTGTCAGTGCAGGACAGCCTTGTGTGGGCAGAGTGATGTACTTCACAGCTCACTGAATGCTCACAGGAGTGCAGCCCATGCCATGGGCAAGGCGTGACAAGGTCAGTGTACAATACATGGCATGCCTTCTTTGACCAATGGAAGGGTTACACAAAAAAGGCCATCCTGCCCAGTCACTCCCCCTGAGCTCAATCACACTGGCTTGTCCAGCAGCCCCCAGTACTGGCTAACTACTCCCAGGTGTGACAAGAGAAGAACTACAAACAGTGAATTCTCCCCATCCCTCAGCACAGAACTCCTCGTTAGCCTCTCGGTTCACCTTCTCACCTTCTCAGTCCCCTTACCCTCCCTCCCCTCAGTTTTAAAAAAGAACAGTTATAACTAATGCATGGAAGGTGACGGCATTGTGCATGTGGTTCACTTCCAGTCCTCTTCCCCTCTTCTCAGGCATTCTCCTTCCTCCTCTCCAACATCCCCCCACCCCCCCCAAAATCCATTCCATCAGTCCATCTCGCCTGCATGCCTTGGGGGCTGGGGCTCACTTGCCATACACGCTCTCATCGCTGTAGGCCACATAGAGAAAATAGTCCTCCTCGTGGTTATCCTGCAAGGGAAGAAGGGAAAAAGTAACAAACCAAAGCCCTGTAACTCACTACACGTGAAAAAGCCCAACCAACAGATCATTATAACAACCAGAGGGCGTAACATCTTGTTCACTGTTTCTCCCCCTTTGCATTGAATGCTCTGCTTCCTGATAGAGACTGTATAGCAACTCCTCTCTGGCCACAGCTCTGTCTCCAAACCCAGGCATGTCACATTCCTGCACACAGTGAATTTACTTAAAGAGACACAGCCAGAGCGTGCTGCAAACATGCAACAGAAACAGCTCTGACTGTTGCAGGGTGTGCATCAGAATTTCAGTGGTGGTACAGCCTTAAGATCAAGAGGAGATTTGGAAGGCTTTAACAAGCCAAAAATCACCTCCAAGTACTTCAGTATTTGATAGAAGTGTTTATGCTTATTTATTTTCAGAACACTTTGACAAGCGGCTGTTTTTCTAGTCCTGTTTTACATACAGGCAGTAAAGCTGGGATGTTAAGTGATTACACTGACACAAAAACTCTGGAGCTCCAGAAAGAGAGTCTTGATCTTGGCTTTGGACAGTTAGACATACCTTCCAACTATATGTCCAGATTTGGAAAACTCCCTATGTGTGTTAATCTCTTATTATCTCCATCAATCTACATATATATCTTCCAGTTATTGTCGAAAAGTGATAGGTCAGATAAGGCTCACAGCACCATAGTGGAGCTCTCCTATTAAAAAGCACTTACCCAGCAAAAGGAGAAACCCAAGGAGAAATCAATCCAGGCTGCAAACCAGCCGTGATATAACGGCTACATAATTGAGCAACATTCCTCTGATGGGCACAGAATATGCCTTTAAGGTCAATCAATTAACACTGCTCAGCAGAAATGTGGGCTGGCAATGTTCACAGTGTCCTACAAGGTCCTAACATATACAGCACAAGCTATAAAAAAGTAATTCTGAACGAAGAATAGGTCTTCATTGACAATGTATTTACAGACAGTTGGTTACCCAGCCATACTGTGCTCTTTTACAGGCTAAGAGGAAATTTCTTGTCTATAAACAGGAAAGCTAGTGTGTATGTTCAACACCCCCATCCCAGACACAATGTTTCCTCTGAAATAAAAACAATAAAGCGGTTTATTTCAATACTTTGCTGAAGTAATAGGATCAACGTATCACTGCTGGGGCAACAATTCACCAGGGGGTATGACAACCCTTTAAACTAGCACACAATCAACTAAAATGATGAGGCTCCCCGGGGTTCCTCCTTGTAACTGTAGGATGGAAGTTCCCTAAACAGAGGATAAGATACAGCCCAGGTCCAGGGGGTCTGTGTTCAGGCATCTGTGACCCACTGCCAGCTGAGCAGTGCTCAGTTGTCCTTCAGTGAGGTCATGCATTCTTCTGGACACTTGAACAAACAGAGAAAGATATGGGCCAGGCTTACCTCATACAGCTGGCCCATGGTAGCACTGGTGGGAGGGATGGTATTATTGACAAAGAAGAACAGGGCATCCTCTGGTCTCAGGTGAATCCGCTTTCGGATTAAGAAGTAGAATTGGCCAACTGAAGAAGAACAGAGGACAGAGCCTTAGATATAGAAAGAAAGGTTTTCTTTTTTATTAACCCTAACCACAGTTGTTTTCTTTTGGTAGTGGAAGTCACACGCTCTATGTAAAAAATAGGGAAAAAAATGAACAATGTGAGAAAGAAAGCAGTAACTTCAAGACTGCTACCATAAAACCAGCCAATCCACTTGGAGATGGCAGTTTCTCGGGTACATGCCTCAGGCTGTGTGCCTTTTAAATCCATACTCTACCTACTATGGTATTAAATGCCCTAGTGCCGGGACTGCTGAGAAGACCTCTAACTATGTTAACCTTTAAGTCCTATAGATTAAAGACATCTTAGAGAGTTTAGCCTCAGTGTAAATGGTCATACCATTCCTGAAAACATATTCCTGAAAATAAATTCCTTATTCTTTGTTTGAGCTATGTTGCACAAGCAAGTATTTCACAAGCTATTAGACATGGCAAGAAAAAGAAATGCTGTTTCTTCAACTCATTCACATTCTCAAATGAAAACAAATGTACTCACACACAAAAACAGCCATGACCATTCAGAAAAGGCACTTTGCAGCCATGACGCCAACCACAGGGGTGGAAAACAATGGGACTATTTCAAGAACTTGTCTCTTCCTACAACAAGGATAAAGCCTCTGGCAACTCTGCAGCCAGGTCATCACTGACTGACGATTATGCTACTGCCTATGATACACAATTCAGTCATTTTCACCATGGCTAACAGCCAGGAGTGACACAGGCATGCTAGCTAACTCAGTGAGATGTCTCAGAAGGTCTTGAGAATTCTGCATGCTATGATCCAGGCTGTAAGGTACATAAATATAACAAGGACAGTCAGGTAAACTGTGATACTGGTAAGATGTTGAGACTGCCTCAATATTTTGCTGGTGCTGATCACAGAATAAAAAGCACTTCTGAGATTTTCTCATCGGAAACTGGGAAGAAAGGAAGCAGACTTTGCTACCTGTTAGGTCAGAAGGCACAAGGTACTTCCTTTTGTCTAAGTCAGGTACTCTGGCTTTTGGTGCTTTTTCCACAATTACCTGGAGAGAGAGAAAATGAGAAACAACCCATGAGCATCATAAAATGAAATGGACCAAAAAGCATCAGGAAATTACCTTCGGAGAGAGATGGTGCTACAAGCCTTTAGAAATCTATTTAATCTATAGCAAATACACAACATTAAGGAACAGATAGGTGAGAAGACAACAGTTGTGCTGGGAGCCCAAGACCACGGCAGTAAGCACAGTGAGTAAAAAATGGAAACTGGAACAGATATAAAACCAAACCATAATAGCTGAGAAAAAAAAACCAAGCCAAAATCAGGTCACCTTGGTGGTCCCAATACAGGTTAATTTTGTATGAAAGAGCTGCCAGGAGGCTAATGCATGAACACAAGTATCACAGGTTGGACTGTTTCTAGGTTACAGTTCCAAACTGCCTGGCATAAAATCAGCCCTAGTCCCAGTAGTCCCACATCCCAATTTCTACATTCACCAAGTGCTCAAGAACGAAGCAAAGAATTAAAGAGAAACTGCAGCTCATTGGGGAAAGTATTTTTAACCACCCGTTCTTCAGCTGTTATCCTCTACTCTGAAATTCATAAGCCTTAAGGTTATTTTCCCTACTTCATACAGTTATTGATATTTCCATGTTAATATAAGGATCTAATAATTAAAAACCAGGCTACCATCTGGGCAAATTGACCCACTGAGACCTTTGATACAACATGTTAATCCTCATTATATTCTAATGTCATTACAACATAGAAAACAAACAAAAAGATCTTCTGCTACAGGAAATTTTTTGTTACTAGAGTTAGGCAAAATATTTACCTCAGTAGCAGAAAGCATTTCAAAGTGACATGAACTTCTCCTACCAAAAGTCTTGGAAACCTTTCCAAAGATTGGACATATGTTTCCATGGAACTATTAAGTTTGTGCAGAAAAAAATCTGCAGGCAGTTCTGGAGCGTATTTTTGGGGGGACACGTATTTTTTAACTGGTAAGAAATATATTACATGATTCAATTATTGTGGCTTGCTGTCCTGCAGACACCATCTTGATCATCTCAGCAAGAAGCTGGATTTTCTGAACCTCCTCAACTTTTTAATTTCATTAGACCCACTAATTGTAAATACTCCATCCGAAATATTGTGGGACTAATTTCCGAGGGTCCAGTGCTCCCATAGCTCTTCGCCCACCCAAACTAGCAACTGTATCTGTTGTGTAACACAAAAGGCTGAACTGCTGTGGACTAAGCCTTCTTCAGAAGCAAAATGATATTGTCTCATCAGTGAGCCATCATGCCAGTGAAAAGAAGTTACAATGATGACCTTGGTGCATTTAGCCTCGGCAAAGTGCTATGCTAACTCAACTCCTTCTAGAACAAGTGAGTATCTGCAAAGCATTTCACACCATGGAGATGCTAGCCTGGACAACTCTGCTCCATTTGGATGCTGCCAACACAGCCACAACTGCTGAAAATTCCAAGTTTGTTTTCAGATTAGACACGTAGTCACCTCTGCTACTTCAAGAACTTCAGGCACCTCGATTTGTACAAGTCATTCGAGCTCTTTAAAACAGTGCATTTCTGTACGAGATGCAGTTGGTGCGTGCTGTGAAGGAAGGACAGTTCCACAACGTCACTGAACAGGTGCAGGCTGAACAGCAACAGCACTTTGCACAATTTCTTACCCACACATCCAGCAAGGCAACATCCAACACAATAAATTGCAGCGGAGAGAAATCTTTAGCTCTTGCCTCCAATTAAAAAAAAACTACTGACAAGCAGAACTGCTAGCTTGCAGTGCCGATATGACCACCCTGACTCAAAAGGGTGGCCTTGTAGCTTGGTCATTAGGCAATAAAGAAGTCATGCCTATGAGGAAGAGGTGAGAGTGTTGGGGCTTCTAAACCCCTATACAAAGGACTTAAATCAGATCACCACTGAGCTTAAGAGAGATCTGATTGCAAAGAGGCAGGGAAGGAATGAAGGTTCTCTGCCAATCTGACCATCCACTGTAGTCAGTTTGCCTGGTAACACAGGTACCTCTTCTGAAGCACTAAACCCTTCACACACACAAGCAAACTAACCTACAAAGAAAATTCAAAGTGCAGATACAGATTATCTGGTATGTCTGTTGTTGCTGGGTGGTGACTGTGGTGATGTGGGACCGTGCCAACAGCACAATCTCAGCAAAATGCTGAGATGTGCCAGGGCACTGCAGTGTAGGCAGCCAAACGGATGTCATCTTCAAGGATCCTGCTGTCAGGAAGGGCAGAGACACAAGTGATGTAAAGAACAGTTGTCTGCTGCATTCATTTGCTCCATACGCATCTCTGACAAGAGATCACCCCCAACAATTCACATCTAGGCCTTGCTGTGTATAGTTCTCATTTATCCTTAATAACAGCACACCTTGTTATTTTGGTCCCACCTTCCTCCATAAAGATCTGCCGATGCTCATCTACCTTGACCTCTTTTACCTCTTCCTAGACCAGGTCTGGTCCCAGGCTTCCCAAAACAGCTCTTCCAGACACATCTATCTTGATTTGCTGTACAATCTGCTGTACAACGTGCTAATCCTCAAGTTACAGCTTGTCTCGCTCCTGACCTACAGAGCCCTCTGTGGTCCTCATCTTAAAACACAGAACCGCAGACACTTCACCACCGACTCGCTGCATGTTCAACATGCAGTACTATGCCACGGGTCCCAAAACCAGCTAGGACAGAGGCACCCATGTACTCAACTCCAGAAACTTTTACAAGTCCAGTCAAGGGCCACTCCCAAGACGAAAAATGGTGCTAGCCTGCAGGGAAAATGTGTAGTCTAACTGTTGCCCCTTGCCCATAGGTTTATGGAGGAGTCTAACTTATCTTGCATGCAGCACCTCTGGGCAGCAAATCTAGGACAGATCTCTCCAGTGGGGATGGAAAGAAAGAACATTTACAGAACGTTTATTAAAAGGAACAAAAAAAAAATAAAATCACAATTAATTTGTCATTTCTTTTTCCCAATTATTGCTGGTAATTATAAAGCTAGAAGCTTTCCATAGGCACTCCAAAGGGACCTAAAGACAAGGAAACAAAGTTTGGCGAGATGACCTTGTTTTCCAAGTGATGTTTTTTTTTCCACAGGATGATTAACCAGGAGGGCAGAAACACTGAGAAGGATCATTTTTCTCTCATGCAAAGGCAAAGCACATAGCAAGGCTATACCGAAAAAGCCCTCAACAAACTAAAAATAAAATTAAAAGGCAACTGTCAGATGACACGGATAGTCATCTTGTTTTCTAGGAAGAGCACCCGGTTAACTTACTCATTGTTCTCCTCCATTTTTACAGAGCTCATGGTAAGCTCCTTCCCCACCCCCATTCCCACGCACGTAGGCTGCCAGAAAAAAAGATTAGCGGCGTTCCCGCTGTCGAGTGACTGCAGATCCCAAGAATAAAAAAAAATATAATAAAAAAATAAATAAAAGGTGCACTGCAGCCCGCACCCACCCCCGAATACAGCCCTCCGCACACGAAATAAACAGCTTTGCGCTAGAGAGAGGAAAGCAGCCTGGGATTCGAATCAGAGCATGGAGATCACAACCATCTTTACAAACCGCCCTTCTTTTGCCTTAAAAAAAAATAAATAATAAAAATAGACGGAAAGAAGCAGGCGCCAGCCGACAGGGAAAACAAAGGCGGCCGCCGCTGCTGCCCCTCACCTCCCCCACACCCCCACACTCACAGGGACTCTGTCGGGGTATTTCTTCCTGATTTTCTCCCCTTCTTTTTTCCTGTACTCGAACGGGTGGTCTTCCTTGTACTGAAACTTCATGCTGCCGGGGCCGTCACCTTCCCTCCTCCTCCTCCCTCTGGTTCCTTTGCCGAATCCCCCGCACGCCGCCTCCTCCTC
>VXBW01002448.1:32651-66151 GCA_013400375.1 Thinocorus orbignyianus
GGGCGGAGGGGGGGGGGGGGGGAGAAACTAAGAATTTTAAAGCTTCCCTTTTTATTGTGGGTCTCATACAGAATTTACGGTGGAATTATTATCGCAGATTATTAAAAATCGCACATTCCTGCTTTGCTCGGCAGAGTTGCTGCCCTTTGGAGCACTTCTGCCATCTGGTGTTAAATGCCTCAACAGCTCGCGTCTTGTAGGCAGAAGGAAAGGGGTGGAGGCAGCGGAGGAATGGTATGTTCCCCCTGGAAAGGACTGGGAAGGCTTCCAGGAAGTTTCTGGGCTTGGTGGCGCTTGACGCATGTTCAGCAGATCCAAATGTCTCTGCTTGCTTCAGGGTTTTACAATGGAGTAAACAAGAGCCTTTCAGGAAATGTTCTGCAGCTTGGTGAAGTTAGGCTTGAAATAGACTTCAGGGAGCTGCTGATGAAATAAGTCTCTAGTAGATGTTCCATGAACAGTTGTTATTATTATTTCAAGCATGCTGTATAGCAGAAGAGACATAATCTCATACATGTCTTTTTTTTTTATTTATTCCATTCCAGTTTATCACTCATTAATAGTACAGCTAGGTAATGACTAGGCAATTCTGCAAGAAGGTTGTGACCTAGGAAATCAAGACCCTCATTAAATTCCCTTGGATACAAAATTCCCGTGAATGGACAAGTCTGTCAAAATACTGTTGACACCATCAAAGGCATTTTGGTTGTTCAGTTCTGCTTTATGCTATCCCCGATGCTGTCTCATCAACATACTCTAAAATTTTCCATGGCTATAATCCCAACAGCAGTTATGTTCCTCAGTGTATTCAGGGACCTGATCTTCGTTCTTCTTATCCACCAAATAACCATATTATCTGCATTTTCACGGGAGTGTTGAGAAGATCACTGTATTAAGGACCGTGAGAATTTGGGAACTCCGGTAGGAAGGGCCATGCAGTCATTTCAGAAAGATGTGGTATCCGTGACCTGTGCATTCATATCAACATTAACACATTCATGCAATTCATTCATGGCTGCTTATGATCTGATATTGGATTTCCTTCTGCTTTAATGTTTTCAGTTGCTGAACCTCGGGTAGAGACAATATGGATGTTATAACAGTTACCATCTCATGAATACCCAGTCCAAGAAAACATTTTACGGATAGTCCTTAGCTATAGTCATCCAAACAACTCCATTAATATTTCCAGATGATTCAACATATTAGTATTGATCAGGCAAGACTCACAAATTATTTCTATTTGAGAAATGGCTTAAATATTTTAGGTGGTCTTAATTTGATCTGCTTTTCACAGCAATAATTAATAAGTTATACATTACGAATGCAATTAAAACACAATTGAACTTTACTTCGGTGGTAGTGTTCCTGACCCTCCCCTTGTTTGATCTGTTATCATACATATGTTTTTTTTAAAGTCAAATACAAGAGCTTGTGACTACTATTTCAGAATTGCTATATATCATATTCATAACCAGTCTGTATTTATTCTATGTATCCTGTAGGGCACTGTACAGCACATACTACCAAATGGATGCTACTTTTTGTGTACATGCAGATTGTGTTCCTACACGGCTCCTTTTGTTTCTTCTTTATAATTTACTATAAAATGTTGGCACTTCCTAGAAATTCTTTGTTATTATTAGGTATTAAGACCTTCTCACATGTCATTCTTTTTCCTCTTGTGGAAACTTGTCTGCCATACCCAGGAAATGTAGACTGGAGGCAAGCAGCGTGAGATGGTATCTGCAATCACCCTGCAGGTCACTAGTGTGCAAATCACCTTGATCCTGCTGCCTGCTTGTTTGTGCAAAGGGTGATGTGTGTAATAACTGGACATGGGGAAGGCCAATTGTGGATTATCTCAAGGAGATGTCAAAAGGAGCCATGAAAATATGCTGGATCTAAAAACTATCTTAGTATTTTTTTCTTCACTTTCTCATTAGACTGAGGAGGTTAATCTGATACTCCTAACCCTGTTCAGAAGCATTAGTCTCTGCACGTGACTATTCTGTGTTATTTGCCATTCAGTGAACGAACAGGTCCTAGTGTCCTGGGAGGGGTGCCCGAGTATCCTTGCCCTCAGCAGATGCCTGCAGTTTTTCCTCCGGCACTGGATCCAGGTCTGGCACTTTTTGTCCTGTCTTGGCAACTGTGAATCTGCTCATGTGCAGAGCTTCTTCATAGACTGGAGGAGTGTCTGATGCCGAGAGAGGCGGCGTTCCCTGGGCAGCGTTATGGGAGCGTGCCACCGCTAATATCCTCCTGGCAGCCGGCCCAAACACAGAATGGAGAGCTGAAATGGAGAAGACAAAAGCCATTTGCCTCATCCTGAAAAGCACCATGCGATTAGGGGAAGACAAGCACACCTGCAGCGCACAGGCTTTCCTTTCCCCACAGCCTAAATGTTTTTCTTTTCCCACCCCTTCAGCCTTCCCTAAAAGGGAGGTAGGTTAAAGTCCATCAGCAGCATCCTACAACTACTCCTTCCTCAAGTGCCGCTGGGGCCTGTAGCTGCCCCAATTCCACCCAAACATGTCTCAAAGCTGATTCACCATCTGGCTGCATTTGCTACATGAAGCCTGGTGAAAGCCTTAATTTGTACTATGTACAGATCTCAATTTCCCCGCATCCTGCCGTGAACATCCCTCTTCCAGCCTCAGGGTGCCACAATCTGGGCTTTTTGCAGTGCAGCCCCTCACATCGGGCTGTCCCCAGCCTCTGTCGAAGCCAACTCACAGGTAATGGTACTCTGGAGGGTGCTGTCATGGTCAAAAGCAATGACGGTGACCTCGTAGGGCTGAGGTCCTGATTCCTCCCCTGTCTGATGGCAATGAAAACAGCATCTCACACAGACAGAAATGAGGCCACACAGGAGCAACAGCCCACCGATCACCACCAGCACCCTGGAAAGGGAGAGGACACGCAATTAGGACAAAAAGACTTTATTTGCAGGGAACTTTTTAAGGTCTCTCCTTACTTGAAGTACGCCTAACCTCAAAGCCAAACATGGTCATTTGGAGCTTTGTTCAGCAGAGTTTGGACAATTTCCAGGGATGGAGATCTGTGTCCCCTCTAGGCACCCATTCCAATGCTGCACCACCCTTGCCTAATCAGAATTTCTCTGGATGCATCTTGGGCAGTTGCCTCAGATCCTTCTGCTGGGCACTTCTGAGAAGACCCTGGCTCTGTAGATCCACTTTAGGTAGAGGAAAACTGCAATTAGGTTGCACCCTTAGCCTCCTCCAGGCTGAACAAACCTGGTCCTTTCAGTCCCTTTCAAGTCCTCTGGAGCCCTGATCATTTTATTAGCTCTCCAGTGGACTTGCTCCAGTTTGTTAACATCTCACTTGTACTGAGGGACCACGACTAGACTACGTGTTCCGGATTTGTCCTCATGAGTGACAAGCAGAGAGGAATAATCGTCTCTCAATCTACTGGCTATGCTCTTATCAATGCAGCCTTGCAGATGTCAAACAACTACCATCCTTTTTAATCTCATCCTGTTGAGAATTACTAAGAAATCCGACTTTAAAAATGGGCCTTCTAAAAGGCATATTGTATTATGAATGCTCTATTAATATTGTTCACCTGACTAAGTTAATATGTGGAATAAAACCACAGGCTGGCAAGTCAACATTTGTTAAAGACACAGTAGCTAAGGGGCTGCCTTGCTACTGTAGAGCATTAGAGTCCCAAAGGAAGATGGGCGATGGCATCATACTTGAGTGGGTCACATTTAACCCCCCTTTTTGCTACTGGATTTGTCCAGTGATACAGATTTTTAAATAAAACATATACCATCTTACCAGATATACCACAAGTGGTTCCACTCCATACCTGAACAGCTGAGGAGAAGAGGGAACAAACAACATACAGTTAGCCACAGAATGCCAAATAAATGGGAAGATCCTCTTCCAGCTCCCCTCATGCTTCTCAATTACACACCATCTTCTAAATGGCACAATGATGAGAAACTCACTGTAATTTGTGGAAGAGACACTTGTCCAGCCTCATCAATCTCCCTGTTAGGTGACTTTGCCTTGTCTTTGGCTTTATCTCTTTATTGCTCCCCTGATATTTGTGCCTGCCCAATTTTCTTTGCAAACCTTAGGGATCTGCATCATGTTATAATTTCTGAACTTCCCTTCTTTTATATTTGTTTTCACAATTTAGTCTGCCCAATCTTGTTATCTTTTGCTTTGGTTGTTTTNTTTTCTGACATTCTCTTTGATCCCTTTCTGACCCGTGGGTACATTTTAGATGCTGTGTGTTCCTTTAGTTTTACTTAATAGACCTCTCTGCACATTTTTAAAGGCTTCTTTTTTAGTCAAAAAAGAATCCTCCTAGGCAATTTTTCATATTTGCTTTGTCTTGATTTCTGTTATTTTTTCAAATGACATCAAAAAAAGGAATATTCACCAAAGCACTATATTTCAAATAATTTTTCAAGGAATGTTCAACTCCAAATTCATAATTTCAGTCATTCAAAATTACACACTGAAAGCTCTTAACTGTTACTCTTACCCAAATAGGCAGGAGGAACAGTGCCACATGATCAGTATGCTGAAAGTAAATAATATACTTAACATTCACAGCAACAGAAGTTTTATGTGAGTTCTTAATAGTCGCAATTAAAGTAAGCTTTTTTCCAGAAAATGTCACACACCATGTCATAACACTGATGCCCACTACTGCCTTTGTCCTTCATTGTCTTCATGAAGGAGTGCAAGATCAACAAATACTTACAGTTCAGTGTTAAGACAGCCTTCCTCACCTCTCACTTGGGAGAACTAGAAGGAGAAAAACAAACAAGACACAGCTAGAGTGAATTAAAGCTTTGTCATCTGCAACTTTTGTCTCCAAACTTTTGACTCCAAACAGTCTCAAACTTCTATGGTAAGTACTTACTGTTATCTATTTCCCTCTGTCCTTATCATATATTCTGCTGTAGAACTGAAGTTACTGTGATTGTTTCATATCTTATTGTAGTCATTAAAATCCTATTTAGCAGCATTCCCAGCACAGACTCTGACTTACCTTCACCCTCACCACAAGTTTTCCCGTTCCCTGCCACAAGCTATTTCATGCTACAGATGTAGATCCTTCTCCATGCTAAAATATTAAGAACTTTTAAATGTCCTGCTTCATATTATACCCAAACTGATTTGAATTCTGCTTAGTTCCTTCAGCTCTCCCACCCTTCTCACTCCATTTCCTTGGATACCCTCATCACTGTGTTACCATCTGTGGAATAACAGCAAATATTATTCTTTCTGCATGTCTTCCTTTTATACATCCAGTTCTTTCAGGGAAATTATTGTGACTGTCAAATATTAATACCCCTCCATCTTTCCAAGGTAACTCCATGACTGAGGGGAGACCCCTAGAAAGGAATCTGAGATGTGACTTACCCATAAGAAACACCCTAAAACCAAGTAGATCATGACTGGGCTATGCATGCCTGTAGGGTGGTTCTGTGTCCTCTTGGGATCTCAAGCAGCTCAACACCTTCTTGTCCTTTCCAGTGTCAGTTCATTCTCATTAAGTCCACTGACCAAGAGAAGGAGCAAATTCCTTGTTGTATGTTGAATCCAATCTCCTCTTCCAGCTTCAGCCTCTTTCTGTATTCCTCTGGATCTATCCTTCTTCTCTGCCCTTTAGATTCTTGCTTTCTCTCATTCCCTCATTGTCACTGGCAATTCCTCTTTGCTGCTGCCTGTTTCCTTTTGTTATCCTCTTGGCCTGCTTCTCTCGCTCTCTTGAAAGGTTCTCTAAAGCCTTCCAGTCAGATCAGGAGGAAGGCGGTGGCTACGAGTTCTTACTTTAGATGTTGAGCTAGTTCGGTGAAGGGCATCGTGAGACCTCTGCAGACCTGACCATTCCTTTCTGTGAGCAGAAAGGGTCCCCGAGTTTGTTGAATCCCAATTATTCCTCTCCCCGCCCCTACCCTGAGGGGGGATTTGTTGAAGGTCATGTTACTGACCTGTTTAAATGGAGTTCGGATTTCTCTCCCTCCTCCAGTACCTTTTCCATCCCTGCACTCACATTGTCCTACCTCTCTAGGTCCGGTCTATCTACTCTAGCCATATGATAAACATCCAGAGTGTATATTACTACTGAGATGTTCCTGCTGTAGTGAAAGAGTTTGCAATAGAATAATTATACACAGCATTTTAAACATATGTATATGTGCATGTGTATATATATGAATGCAACACGTATACATGTAAATACGTTTATGCATGTGCGTATACACATGCATATATGTATGTATATACATGTGCAACACCTCTTGTATCTCCCGTTTTAAGTCTCTTGCCTGGTGGTTAGAATCAGTCCTCCTACTGATAGCCTCCCTGCTCACAGGTCTCACTCCTGAACTTTCTGCATGGCCAGTCAAGTCCCCCTAAATACAGTGCATTACAGGGGATACATGCCCATTCCCCTGTCCTAGATACTCTTTGTCCTGCAGCTGGTTACGTTAGTAGGTTCCATTCAGCCACCCATTAATTTTCTCTCTCTTGTAGAACTACTTTAGATTTCTGTTACTGCTTGTGGCTATTCAGAGTGTTATTACATGCATATAATTGTGTTTACCTTCTCTTTTTCTTTTGAATAGCTGAGAGAGAAAAAAAAAAAAGGCTATGCAGCAACGTGTTATTATTTGTGTTTGGGAACCACCTGGGACTGGTGCATAAATATATGTTAAGGGCAAGATAGGAACTAGAGAAATCTGCTGCCCCATGTTGCAATTACAATGCATTCACATTAAACTGGTGAATCATTAGCTTTGGTGATGCATGTTAGAGTTGCAGAGCAGAACCAATGGCTTCATGAACATAATGTATTCTCCCAAGGCAAACTGAGAATCATTTTCCATTCTCTAATTATAAAAGTAGTGGTGCAGTAAAAACATGGAGTATAAGCATGAACTTTTATATCTGTCTATCTGTCTGTCTATCTACCTACCTACCTAACCTAGTCTGCTACTGGAAGAAGCTTTCTGAGTCCTGGTGGACAAATAAAAAACATAAAAACATGAGCTATTTGCTCTGTATTTATATCGAAATTGCCATGGGGTTTTTTCGGTTGGGTTTTGGTTGGTTTTTTTTTTCGATCTCTTTCTCCTTAAATTCTTTTGTGTATTACAAGAGCTTTAGAAGAAAAGATCTAGCAGAACTGTAAAACAGCCTTTCTCATATGTATGGCTTTTAAACCTGTGGGATTCAATGTGGAAAAGAAGTCCAAATTACTGATGTTTTTCAGGGTCTTTCAATTATCAGTGTGATAATTCAATACATTATCACTTGATTTTTAACTGAAATTCAGTTTAATGATAATTTCAAATCATAGCAGGATCAAAGTGTAGAAATATCAGATAAAGTGATAAAAAATTTGTTTAAAGAAAAAGCAGCAGTGTGACAGGAAGCCATGATCCTTCCAAAAGCATATCGTAAGTAATTCTTGCTGAAACTTACTGATCATTTTTCTCTTTCTATGGTATTGCCGTTAATCATGTGCTTCCAGTAATCCAGTAATGGCTCTTCTAGCCTATCTCCCAGCAATGGTTTAAATTTCTCCACATTTCCATGGTATTTTGCCTCAATTACCTCAGTATTTTATTTCTCTTTATTTTATGTTATATTGAAGTGACTCTTCTCTTTCATGTTTCCCCCTTGCCACCTTTCAAAAATTTTTTAAAAAATATGATCAGGTTCTTCAAAAGGATATTCCACTAGATCCAACTTAATTAATCACATCTAATACTTCCCCATTGACATTTAGAAATGTAAACTATGGGAGCGCATTTTGGGCTCACAAGGATTCCTGATACCTTTGCCGGTGTAGTAGAACATTATCAAAGCTTTTGTGTATTTTTTATTGCATGATATTTATCCCAAAGGGCTCCATTGCTTGTAAAACAAAACAAGATCATTATTGAATAAAGTGTGTGTAAAAGAAACAGAACCTTTCTCTCCCGCATTTCATCCTCTTTCCACTGAGGACATAAGAGTTGTTCCTTCCCCTTGACAGAAATGTGACAGAGGGTTCCAAAGCAGCATTGGAAACAGGGCAAAACACTCCTGTAAATTAACATGTATTGGTCTATATGTATCTGTTCAGATAGATGCTGGAGTCTGTCATTGCACTTCATTTTTCCACTGTAAGATAAAAGTATGCAAATGCCTTCTGCCCTCTACCCAGGGAGCTTTGATCTCCAGCAGCCTAGTGTTGGCAAAACCCAAGGTGAGAGGTGGTGCTGGGGGATTAAATTCTGTGCTGCCTGGTGCTCACCCTTGTTCCCAAGTTAACAGCTGGCAAGACCAGCAGTTCTTGGGCTGTGTGAAGTAGATACATATGAAATGAAAATGTGAATGTTCAAGTCTCTTTCCTGTCATTTCGCTAGCAAACCCAGAAATATCAGGTAATGTAGGACCAGATAAGTTTTTTCATCTTTTTCTGGTGCTCAAAGTTCAAAAGAGGTTCAGGTGTTCCAGCTGACAGGTGACCCCCTCCTTGGATGCAGCAGCAGCCCTAGTGCAATGGTGTGCTCTGTTAATCATTCTTGTTAAAAGGCCAGGATTATCACGTGTGACTTTGCCTAGACTGCTTCCAGGCCAGAGCTTATCTGGGAGTACAGCGTCACATTCAGTTAAATGAATTTTCTATCCAGACTTGTATTAGGTCAGCAGATTTCTTCATCTCATTCCCTTTTACAGTGGAGACATACCTGGAATGCCAACTGGGAAAACTGGATTCATTTCTTTGTGTCCTAGGAATGGGCCATGCCTGTGACAAGTCCCTGTACCACCCCACCAGAACAAGCGTGATGTGCTTACAAGCAATAAGCAAAAGGAATCAGTATGTTTCTCACTTTATTTTATCTCCAAGCATCCTGTGCTCCTTGAGAGATCGAGGACCCCTTCTTGCTGAATTTATTTAATGTTAACCACCATAAAATAAAACCAGGAATAAAACTCCCCCGATACTGAGAAACTTCAAGGAATTGTTTAGACTTAATCAAAAATAAATTTAATTTCCTATTCACCTCTTCCCTTCCTTCTTTTTTTTTTTTTTTTCTACAGAAATGATGTACCACCAAATTGAGTAACTCTATGCATCTGTTCCAGGAACTGGGAACTGTGAGGTATCCATGTCCTGTTGCATTTTTGCACACACGGGAGACTTAAATACTGGGACTTTGCTGCATGTAAACAACCCCAAGCATCACTTTGTCATTAAATCCTTCAGCATGAGCCAAAATTCCCTTCTGACTTTTGTATGAATCACTCTGCTAATTCCCAATGATACTGACTGTTTGATCCCAGCCAGAACCTTATCCCTCTTTCTGCTGTGGGAGCAACCAAATTGCTGAATTCTCCTGTAACCTTCCCAGAAATGACAAGTGAAGAAGGAACATATGCAGACCTGAGGTTCACAACACTGAAAAAATCCCAGGACCAGGAGCTCTATACTGCCCGAGCAAAAGGTAGTGCTGGTGTTGGGGGACAGTTCTGCTCTAGTGAGAGGTGTCCCTGCCCATGGCAGGGGGGTTGGAACTTGATGATCTTTAAGATCCCTTCCAACTCTAACCATTCTGTGATTCTATGATTCTCTCTAAGGCAAACTCTCAAGTTGGAGAACATTTTTTATGGGATACTCAGGGGAATATTTCAGCTACCAAGAAGCATCTTGGCTTCTGGGGGCCCCTTTGTTCTTCCAGCCCTTACATTCTCGTGTAACCACCTCTATCTTTTTCTCATAAATTCCTTTCTAAATAAAACAAAATTAAGTTTATGGTTCCAGAACTATATTTTAAAGTTTCATACCTATCTCCCAGAAATAGGAATTAATGGCTGTTGGTAAGAGCAACACATCATGTTTTCAGAATTAGGTATTCACAGGATGAGAGGCCAATTTGCAATAAATTTCTAGGTATTTGATTTAATTTCACTCCTCATCTGCCAATAAATAGATAATGCAACAGAATCAGAGCCTGAACTAAAAGAAACATAAAAATATTTCTATTTCCCCTGGTTAGGGAGAAGAGATTTCAAATGGGCTTGGATGCCTATGGGCTCAAAAAACAGAAGGCAAATACTCAATACATCTTTATTGAGGAAAGTCAGCAATATTTAAAGCCCAGGAGTGCCAGAATAGCTGCTAGTGGATTGTTCTGCTGCAACGGGCATTAGTGGGGAAGGTGCATTCCTCCAAGACATCTGTCTTGATAGTTATCTGTGTCACATTTGATCCAGCTCTTTGATTTCTCAAATCCATTTTCCAGTCTGTTGCAAAATTTCAGAAGTGGGATAAATATTGCTGCTACTGACCTTTTCTGTAGTGTGTCTTTTTAGTAAGTTGCTGTGTACAGTAGGCTTAACAACCATCAAATACAGGGCCTTTAACAATGCAAAACCTCCTGCTGCTTTGCTGCTGTTTGGGAGGCTGTTCAAAAAGAAGACTGCATCAGAGAGAGCCTCTCTCTGCCATGGCACTAGCAAACAATAGAGATCCTTTAATCTCTCAAAACCAGTCAAGTTTGTTGTTAAGACTTCGGTTCCTGTGTTCTAATTTTGTTCTAATTTGAGGCATTCAATGAAAATTAAACAGTAAGTCAGGGAAGGTGGAGGTATTTAGGCAAGCTTCTAATTATGTTTATTTCAGACATAAAGCTGTGCATAAGAACTCTGCAGTAGCAACAGCCTAGTGTGCTGCATCCCTCACTAAATGAGTGCTTAGCAATATGGCAATTATCTTAATTATGGATATGAAGAAGTAATTTAGAGGAGCAGGGACAACAGAGTGTCTTGCCACACAGCTATCTCGTAGTCTGGGAAATGCTGCCTATTCGAAGTCTAAGCACGGGGTCTCAGCAGCCGTGGAGATTACCTGAGATCCCAGCACTGACCGTTCTACAGGAGATGCAGATACAACAGGAATGGTGGGAAAGGTAACCCACACAGGGATGTTGTTCTAACGCGTGCAGAGCATGGTGGGAGGCCCCATCTAATAACTCTTGATAATACGAGGGGATCTTAAAGATCGCCCCACAAAGAAGCAGGAGAGGCCTCTCTGAGGGGCCTGGTGTGAGGAGGAGCTGGTGAAGAGCTGAAGCACTGAGTGAAATTGATGTGAGGGAACTGGTGTGATGGGCATGGGCTCAGCAGACCAGTGAGGGGAGCATTACTTGATTGTAGGGACTTGGCTGAGGGAAAAGTGTTGTATGTGGAAAGCGCTGGTATTATGGACTATTACTGTGAGTGAAATGCTGCAGAAAATGAAGGAAGGAAATGATGGATGAAAGTCTGCTCTTCTGTATTGTGTCTGAGATGAAAATCCATTCGCCTGTCTTGTCCACATCAGGGGCATGAAGCATTGGCCCCTGTGCCTGGCTGCTGAATATTCACAAGCTCAGGAACTTATAAAACAACGGGTAAGTTCCCGGTCCTTATTGCTGTCTGGATTTTTTCATTTTATACCACATCTTCATGCCTCAGTGACTCATAATTTGAACCGCAACATGATGAGCCAAATTGCACAGCATAGGAGAACACATACATGGCATCCAGTAATTGCTCTGAGGTGTGCAGTGTACAATTTGTTACTGTGTTTGTTTGACATCAAACCCTGAATTTCCTTGATGTGTAGTATAAGTCAGTTCTTGAATTTTGGCTTAAACCAAGGAAACATTTACCCTTGCACCTCAGACGTCAGTCAGTCAGTAAATCACCTGTGTCATAAAAACATAAACAAATCCAAGTGGGGAAAAATGTTTTTACAGAAAGATCCAAATACTCATAATTAGGAGAGAAAATAGCTGTGTATCTGATTTCATGTGGAGACAGAAGCTGGTGTCTTTAAACAGCAGGCCTTGCAAAGTATACTGCAATTTTTCAAGTTGCACAGCCACATGATATATGGAAGATGCTGCTAAATCACATCTGCTAAGGACTGCTGAGAGAACAAGGAAGCAAGGAGAGAAGCACAATGATTTATTGGTTGTATCACAGTATATGCAATTGCATACTGGGTGCTCTGAGCGAAATATTAGATTTTCTGAGGTTTCCAACTTTGTTTAAAATGAGTGATTGTATCTTAGACCTAAAATCGAAGTCAAAGCCATTTGAAATTGTGAAGAGAGGGGGTGTTTGTGCACTTGGGATTCTGCAGACAGAATCAGGATTTTGGAAATCTGCATCTAAGCCTAGGCATTCAAGCTTGTTTAGTCTAATATTTTGCCCTCCCTCTAATCTTTTATTCTCATTCCGCCACCATCTGAACCCTATCCTTTACGTCTTGGATAAAAGAACTAGGTTTTGATGAAAAAAAAAAACAAAAAAAGTAAAAAAGGAAGCATTACTCATCTTCCAGTGCTCTGGTTAAAATCATGTGACTATTTCTGCTTTTGCTAAGTTCTGGGAGGACCCTGGGATCTACTGACCTGTCAGCCTCACCTCCATGCCTGGGAAGATCATGGAACAGATCTTTCTAGATGCCGTGCTTGGGCACATGGAGGATGTGATGTTTCAGGACAGCCAGCATGGCTTTACTTGGGGCAGATCCTGCCTGACTAACTTAGTGGCCCTCTATGATAGAGTGACTATGTCAGTAGATAAGGGACAACCTGTGGCCTTACTTCTGTAAGGCCTTTGACATGGTCCCCCACAACATCCTGCTTGACAAATTGGAGAGATAAGGATTTGATGGGTGGACTGTTCAGTGGGTAAGGAACTGGCTGGATGGCCACATCCAGAGGATGGTGGTCAATAGCCTGAGGTCCAGCTGGAGAGCAGTCACAAGTGGTGTCCCTCAAGGGTCCGTGCTGGGACCGGTACTGTTTAACATTTTTATCAACGATATAGACAGAGGAATCAAGTGCACCATTAGCAAGTTTGCAGATGACACCAAGTTGTGTGGTGTTGTTGATACACCAGAGTGATGGGATGTCATCCAGAGAGACCTGGACAGCCTGGAGAGGTGGGCCCAGATGAACCTCATGAGGTTCAACAAGAGCAAGTACAGGGTTCTGCACCTGGGCCAGAACAATCCTCACTATCAATACAAACTGGGGGATGAGGTATTAGAAAGCAGCCCTGAGGAAAGGAACCTGGGGGTGTTGATGGACGAGAGGCTAGACATGAGCAGGCAGTGTTCACTTGCAGCCCAAAATGCCAATCACATCCTGGGGTGCATCAAAATATGCGTTGCTAGCAGATCCAGAGCGATGATTCTGATTCTGCCGCTGTCCTCTGCTCTGGTGAGAGCCCACCTGGAGTACTGCATACGGGTTTGGAGCCCTCAACATAGGAAGGACATGGACCTGATGGAGCAGGTCCAGAGGAGGGCCACAAAAATGATCAGGGGGCTGGAGCACCTCTGCTACGAAGATAGGCTGAGGGAGCTGGGGTTGTTAAGCCTGGAGAAGAGGAGGCTCCAGGGAGACCTAGTAGCAGCGTTCCAGTACCTGAAGGGAGCCTACAGGAAGGCTGGGGAGAGTCTGTTTACAAAGGCCTGTGGTGACAGAATGAGGGGCAATGGCTTTAAGTTGGAGAAGAGCAGATGTTAGGAACAAGTTCTTTACTATGAGGGTGGTGGAACACTGGAAGGGGTTGCCCAGGGAAGTGGTTGAGGCCCCTTCCCTGGAGATATTCAAGGTGAGGCTCAGTGAGGCCCTGGGCAACCTGGTCTAGTCGGGGGTGTCCCTGCAACTGTGGGGAGGTTGGACTAAACGACCTTTGGATGTCCCTTCCAGCCTGGATGATTCTATGATTTGTTGGAGATAGACAGTCAAATGATCATGCTGAAGTCATATTTGCTGCTATTTATAATGCTAAATTAAGGAACACAATTTAATAGCACAAATTGTGGTGCAGGTATTTAGAAAGAATTGTGTAGCTAGAAAGCAGTGTTTTGTAGGGGAAAGTAATTAACTAATAATATCGACTTTCCCATGGCAAAAGTCTTCTACACTTTAAAAAATCTGCATTTGAGGCATAATATTACAACCCAAGGAAAGGCAGCTGTGTATGTTTCCCTGCTGTCTAAGTAAGACTGTATCACAAATACAACACATTCATAGACCAAGATGTGTTGATGTTGAATGTGGTGGTTCCAATTGCATCACTATGCAAAATGCATATAGAAATATGTGTAAAATTTCTAGTTGTGGATTAACACTGGAAATGTTCAAGGCCAGGCTGGATGGGGCTTTGAGGAACCTGGTCTAGTGGGAGGTGTCCCTGCCCATGGCAGAGCTTCTGGAACTAGGTCCCTTCTTTAAAGGTCCCTTCCAACTCAAAACTTTCTAAGATTCTACACATGAAATTCCAATCAGAGTGACACAAAGTGGTCCCACAGGCCTTTACATTTCTGATTTCTTTGGCTGTAAGTAATGCTTAAAATTGTCAGTGTCATTAAGGCAGAGGTTTCTGAACTAGAACAATAAGACTAATAACTCACCTCTGGTTTGTGATATTTATTGCTGCTCATTCTCGTTACCTGCAAAGGCTTTCCGTCTCTTTGCCATTTTTGTGTTTGTGTGAATACACTAAGAAGAAAGGATGGACTCTGCTTTAAACTTGCATTTAACATTATTTTACACCCCTTCTTTGAAAAATCTGAACATTAGAATCTTTTCATACTCTTCCAGTTCTTTATCTGCTGATAATCTTTTTAGGTCAGCTGGACTGCTGCCTTCTCACAGATCCAGGGATATTTCTCATTACAATTCTCACTGTAAACTCTTGACTTACGATAAAACAGGTATGCACAATTTTGCTCAGAGGACAAATCAATCCTAGAAAGAAAACCACACCATCTTGTTAAAAACTCTGATGTACAAATTTTAAAACAAACCATCCATAAAGCCATTTTGGACAATCATACATTATGGCAAAAATTGCTTAGTCATTTTAAGGTTTATAAAGGATTATACAAAATACTGAAGAACATAACTCATAACAACTTGTATAATTCAAGTCTGAAGGATTATTCTCCCACCTGCCTTTAGCTCAAAGATGTGAAAGTAAAAGCCTCATTAAAAGCATCATTAAAGCAGAAAATAGCACTACTTCCTTATCAGTGCTTATATCACTCCAGCCATTGCTTTATGCAGTGGGAATTTGGGTCTGGAAACTGAAAGACAGTGGTCTGCCTGTCTAGAAGCTGGATCTCTGTCTGATGTCTGCTAGCTGTGCTAAGTGTAGCAGTTCACAAGAAAAACTGAGCATGTTTCCAAGGAGGTGCTGGAGAATCTTCAGTTCAAGAAGGTTCTCTAAACCCTGAAGAGGACTCTTGTATTACTGCATACAGTGATAACTTCACACGGAACAGGGATTCAATTCTTTTCCCCATGGTTAGAAATACACCAAATAAGATGACGAGATTTTACAGGAAAAGTAAAAAGGTTCTCTCCACCTAATGTTGACCATTTTTGTGTAATAAATCTTTCAAGATGTTGGTGGAAGAGAGAAAATAATTTAGGATAACTGTTGCTGAGTACAGGAGGCGGGTAGAGGCAGGCTTTTCAGGAGGTTGGCTGTCTTGAAGGAAGTATGAGTTGCTTCCTATGGAGTCATGGGATGTTTCGTAAAGTGTATGGGTTTAAATAGTAAGTGCAGTCACTGCTTGCACTAGTTTGTTGACTCCTTCTCCTACTCACACTTCCAATATTCTGAGACTCTTTCTCCGTTTCAGGGACTTCACACCTAAAAGAGTATTTTAATTCCAAATATAATTGTGGCTGTATTCTGCCTTGAAGCTTTGCTGTTGATAGGATTCTGGTTTCCTGCTCCTTCAGTGCACAGGAAGGATATTGTGCAAGAAGAGATTAAAACCCACCAATTATTTAAGTTCAGAAAACTTACCAGTCCATTCTTTTTGTAGAAAGCTTTGTACCATCTGACCAAGACCAGCCATCAACTCCATATAATAATCCAATCCAGTAAAACTTTTTTTGTGATATTTGAGATACAGTGATCTATAAAAAAAAATGCAAAACCTTTATCACCAAGAAGTTTGTGGTTGTTTGGTCTTTGGATTTTTTTTTCCTTCCCCCCCCCCCGTACCTAAACAACAGTTGAGAGTGGAGGTGATGAATAAAGAACCAAAGGAGGTAATTTGGCAGTAATTCACTGAAATCCTCATCAGGCCCTCATAACAATTTTCAGGAGACAACATCTCTATTTGGCACACAAACAGGAATATTTTGTGCTTGGAATCTGTGCTAAATGTAAGACTGGGGCAACAATTCTTTTTAGAGCTCTGTCTCTCAGAGAAATCTCTTCCAAGAGATTTCCTGAATGAAAGACTCACTGCTTGTAAGTTTCACAGGATCCATGACTCTTACATCCGCTGTTTGGCTGAGTAATACCCTGTGTTGTTAGCTACCTCATCATTACACATTTGTGGTTAAATGTTCTATAGTCTGTATTGCTTCTGACCTTGGGGACAGTACCTCTAGTACTATGAAACATCAAGAAGTGCTCGCTGACTGGTGAGGAGCTTTGAATAGTTGATAGCAATACAATGAAATGCCATTATGGTTGGAACCATACCAGCTTGCTTTTCCTTTTCAGTGTAAGAAGGGTGGCATTCTGGGAGGAGCAGAAATCTTCACTTTCCTGCCATGTGGCCTCCTTTTCTGACAAGTAGAAACAAATGTCACCTCCAAGCCATTTCCAGTTTACAGGGCAGAGTGCACATGCAAGTCCTAGAATGGAAAGAAACCATCAGACCCTTACAAACAGACAAAGGAAGAGTATAGGAGTCTAAATCCGTAAGCCTGGAAAGTCAAAGTTATGCAGAGCTGAAATGTATAAGGCACTTATGGGTCACACTTACTTGTTTTTTTTAAAAACTCATTACTTCATTTGATGTAGCATATAATGCCCTTGTTCAATCTGGTATAAGGCCTAACACATAGATTTAAGTCTGTGTGAGCAGTACTTCTACTTACTATTGTTCTTACTGTTTGTGTCACCCATCAAGCACAATCTCTCCTTTAGTCCTTGCAAGTTTTCATTATGTCCCATGGGTGCCTTAGAACCTCTGAGACCTGGAGTTTATAAAGATATTCTTCATGAGACAAAAAAGCTGTGACAATGCTGCTGCATGATACATGCTTCATCATATATTGCAAATTAACTTTTTGCAATAGTGTGCTCACATGCAACTCTGATGCTACAGTGTCATATATTGTGAGCCGTTGAGAAAAAGATGGATAAAGAGATTTCTAGATTTTAAATGCAGTTTCATCATAGTGCCATTGCAGGCCACTTGATAAGCTAATAAAAGACTAAAATAAAGCAAAAAAAGTACACTCAGGAAGCATCTTGAACTAATCATGTTGATTATAAAGGAAGTTTTGGGGGGAAAAAAAAAAGGAAGTTTGAAAAAACCTAAAATTCTAAACATACTTCAGGTTGAAAAACACTTTCATTCTTAAAGGCTGGTAGAACTACTCTGAAGAATGGGGATGGTATTTTTTATATCTCTTCCTCAAGAGTATTTAGATACTGGTTTTGGTAGCTATGGCTCAGAATGACTATGTCCAGGCTCTGTGACATATAAACATATAAACAGTCATGTCACACATGATAAAAGATAATATAAATATGAGAGTCTTCAGTTCTCTTGCACATCCCAAGGAAACTGGGATGAGTAAAACAGAAAAAGTGAGATTTCCTCATGAATCTGACTGCTAGGTGTATGTCCATTTTTAACATATTAGTATGAACTAATTTAAGACAGTAGTCTACAAACATGAAAGGTTTATCAAAGGATTGAAATAAGAACTGCTATTCCAGTAGAGTGGAGAAACTTGAACAACTGTGGAAGAGGAGAAGGGAAAAAAACATTAGAATTTTATATACCTTGAATTGTCCAAGGCCAGGCTGGATGGGGCTTTGAGCAACCTGTCTAGTGTGAGGTGTCACTGCCCATGTCAGCAGGGTTGGAACTCGATGATCTTTAAGGTCCTTTCAAACCCTAACCATTCTATGAAAATTGAATTCAAATTGGCAAATAAATGAGTAATAGATGGATGAGGACAGAATCCATTCCTCCAGCTTTGTCCAAAATACCTTGACTTCTATATCTTTACTCTGGACACGGGTTCAGACTTAAAATAATTGCTTCCCTCAAAGCCTCATGTTCACCAAGCTGCAGAATGTTCATTGCAGGCAATTAAGAGCAGAGGAAAGGACAGTATATTTGGGGCAGATGAGCTATGACTGTTCTTGTTGCAGTCGGTCTGCCACCTTTCTTCAGTGCATTTATTTCCAAGATGTCAATAGGAATAAAGGAACACAGTATATTTCAACACTTACCTAGGACTATCATTCCCATGGTGAGGGCCAGGCACAGTGCGAACAAAGTGAAGATTGCTGGCCACCATACAGCAAAGGGAAGAGAGTGTCCTGGGAGAAACCAGCACTTTATATGAGGGCAGGCACCCTGTTCAGCAGCACTCCCAGCCCTCTACCCCACCATCAGATGACCCTCTAAAGATTTCCCCTTCCAGGATGTATCATATTTAAAGGATCAACCCAAATGCAACCTGAGAAGAAGTGGTGCCTCTTTTAAAGAGGTCTGTTAGAAATGAGTCACTGGACATAGTTTAAACAGAACAGGTTGGGTGTTCCTTTGACAAATGATGAAACTGTGAAACATTATAGTGATCTTTTGACTTAGAAGTAGATGATGCTCCTGCTCTTCTTTGGCAATGCTGTATTACTCCACTCTGTCAGAACAGAGCAAGGAAGTGTTTGCCTACCATGTTACACAAATCCTTCCTGCTCTCAGGGTGCTCAGAACTTTAGGCTGAACCTGGTTCAGGAAAACTCTGAAGTCCAAAATATTTGCTGAGGTTTCCCTAGATTCAAAAGTTCCTGAGAGTTGCCATTACCAAACAGTCCTGGCATTTCAGTATGATGGACCTTTTATATGAAGAATATTTAACTCAAGACTGGGTGCCCTCTTGAAGTACATGGTTTAGTCCAACCAGAGCTATGGGACTTGAAGAAGAGAAATTACATGACCCATTCATTCAAGCCCGGTGCTACCTTATCCCTTCTGGCCTTAAAGGCTGCATTGTAAGCATTTTCTGAAAAATTGAGGTTTAGAGGGCAAAACAGGAAATTTTTTTCATATTAAAGTCAGACTGTCCTGTCTCTATAACCACTTCCTATAATAATAAATAACCAATAGATAAAACTAACCACATTAAAGCTGATTCCTGCTTTGCAGAGTTTGATCCCGAAGTCTTTTCCTACAGAAACTTCGGGTAAGTAATGGCAGTATTTCCACTCTATGCATACTGGTCTTTATCAGACAAAACAATACAAATAGCAGATAGAAATAAAAACTAAATCTATAAATACGTATTTTTCTAATTTACTGAACTGGACAAGAGACATTGTTTCTGTTGTCATTGTCTACCACAGCACAGAAAGTTCAAAGACCAACTGTCAGTCATACCTTGGTTGATGTTCAAGGACATGTAGTGTCTGACTGGATGCTGTGGCGGGTGATTTAAATGAGAGTATCCATCCTCTTCCTCTATATTCATATGCATTGTCTGAGAACTCATTGGTGGTTCAATAATGATCCTCTTAAAACACAGACTGAACAGAGAAGCAAAAAGAAAAGCACAAAGAGGGAGGGAGTAAGAGAATGAGTCACACTTCACATGCCCTAAGACAAGATATTCATATTGAAGTCTTACATGTGACTCCTCCCTTTCCTCCCCCTGGGGCAGAACTGTCTTCCCACCCGTCCCATCTCACCCTGGGTCTGAGACACGTAGGGATGACACGAGTGCCAATAAATGTATGGCCTGGTAGGTCCCCTCTTTTCAATTTAACCTTCCCATGACTTTCATCTCCTTTGAACCTTCCATATTTTAAAACAGAGCAAACAGCTTTGATTCATCTTGGAGGCAGACTAACTTTAGCTCTGTGCCTCTTCCGTTGTTCAGTGTTAAGGTCTAAAAATCTAGGTGTCTGCATTCAACTGAGAGAAAAGATCACAGCTGCGAATATCTGCTGAAGCTACTTAATCACAGACAGGAGGCAGGCTGTCTACGGTCTACTGTCATATTCTCAGTGGGATAAGTGGGAAATCAGAATGTGGGTAAAATGGAACAGACAGGATTTAACAAATACAGGAAGTGAGCCCTTGTGGCAAGGACTAACCACATACTAGCAAGAGTGTAGCTAGCAGAGTGAAGGAGGTGATGATTCTGTTTTCTCAATCACTTCTGAATATGTAGCTGGAGTACTATTTCCAGCTCTGGGCTCCCCAGTAAAAAGAAACAAAAAGTGAATCCTGTAAAACACATAAATGCTAAAACTGGTCAAGGAGGAAGCCATAAAGATGTTTAGGAGCTGGAGCACTTGATTTACAGGGACAAACTGAGAACTGAATGTGTTCAGCCTGGAAAAGAGAAAGCTAAGGAGAATTGACCTACAGACTCTTGCTACGTGGAGCAGATGGAGGCAGACTCTTAGAGTTGTACAGTGAAAGGACAAGAAGTAGGGTGGTCAGATATTGGAAGAGGTGCCCAGGGAGGGTTTGTCATCTCTGTTTTTGGAGATTTTCTGCACTTGACTAGACAGGGACTGGACTAATCTGATCTAGCTTTGAAATGAGACCTGCTGAGCAGCACTTTGGACCACATGGACTTCAGAGGTCCCCCCCAGATTGAATCTTTCCATGACTTTGTGATCTATGAGCACGAAGGGAAGATTTCATACTTACCCTTTCGTGGGGAGAGTGCCCAGGAGAGCCTGAAATAGCATTGTCTGTTCCCCTCTCCTGTAACCTGGAGAGAAAAATTTAGAAAGTGAGAAACAGACCGGATAATATTTTCTTTGGTGACTCAAATTCTCTGCACCACCCAACATCAGTAGGAGCCCCTTTTTCTTTTTGGAAAGCCCTGCTCACACCTTGCTGGCCCTTCTGCACAGTGCACTCTTCCCTTTTTCTGCTGGAAGTTCCCCTACCAGGAGAACATAGGATGTATTAAAGTCACCATGTCAAAAGAGAAGTTTCAGAAAGGTTGGCATCTTACCTGCTGCCCCAGGTGTTTCAGATGAGTAGATGTTTATTTAACTTAGCACAAAACAAATACAGAAACTGACCTAGTGAAGGTAAGCACAGAGAGAAGGACCATGCTCCATGAACAAAATCATACCAGTTGAGAGATTGTGTTAAGGACAGAAGATACTGTGGGAAAGACCAGGATAGGCTTAAGTAATGTGACAATGAGATTGTATGACTGGAAACCTGTCATTAGAGATGCATGAGCCAGACTGAGACCTGTATCAAGGAGTTCGAGCATCCCCAGGAAAAGATGCATGACAGAACCATGGTGTCTTAAGTGCCATTGTTTGAAAGTGACCTCTGGAAGTCCTGTGGTTCAACCTCCTGTTCACAGCTGGGGTAGCTTTGAACTGATGAAGTTGCCCAAGGACATGTCCAGTCAAGTTCACACGGTCTCCAAGGACAGAGATCTTCCAGCCTCTCCGGATACCCATTCCTGTGTTTGGTCACCTCCACTGTGAAGAATAAGAACACTCTTCAAGAACGTGTTTAATTGGGATTTCCTAATACAGTTTCTGTTAGTTGCCTCTAGTAGTGCTCTAATCAACCCTGGCAGAGTGTAGATATGAATATGGGGACAAGATAGAGAGCCCCAAAGGAACACTTGACTGATAAACAGTCCCATGTCTGCTGTTGTAGCTGTGCTCCTAGGCACCCGCTTGTAGCCATTTATTCCTGTTTTAGTGATTTAAAAGTATATCAGTGAAACATGTTATAAGGTTGATTTTTTTTAAGATCCTGATTTGGAAAACAAAGAACAAGAGAAGGAAGATCCAGGAACAGATGAGCATCAAATTCTTTAGTAAATTGTCTGACCTTCACAGGATAGGTGTCTTTTTCTTTCTTTCTTTCTTTCTACAAGACAGTGTTTGTGAACACAGATTGGCATCATATTATTTAGCATCATGCTGACAGTACATTTCAGCCTGTGAGCACTGGCATCTACTGACAAGTCTGAACCCCATCCAGGAAAGCAGGTGTGCTCATGAAAAGGATGGTGGAGCCAGCTGGGAAAAAGATATGATACACTTGGTACAGGACCTGGAGCAGAGAATGTAGTGGAGAATGCGAAGAATCACTGTGCAGCTAGGGTGTTTGGTTCAACTCTTTTATTTCTGAAGTTGTCTTCCAGACATGCATGAACTCAATTTTTTTCCTATCCAGCAGCTTCTCCCATGGCTCCTCTCATTTCTCCGTTTTGTTACCTCGTTGTAGATAGGCAAATGTAAAGCTGTCATGCTTCCACTTCAGAATGGCACTACTCATTCCCCAATGCACCCCTTTATTCACTTCACCCCCATTTCTTTCACTGTCCATGTCCTCTTTGAAGGGATGTTGAAGCCAACAACTCATCTTTAGTTCCAAAACCTTTCAAGATTTACGGTGTCTCAGGATCTACCAAGGGCTTTACTCTCACACTTAATATGTAACACTAGGTTTTATTTTCCATGCAAAATGTGCTTCAAAAGAACCACTTCTCTGAACTTCCCAGTGCCATGGAAAGATTGTTTCTTATCCCCAAAGATAGTGGACCTCTCTGAGTAGCTTGTGTCTTGGACTCCATCCATATGGAACTTTTACAACATCTGAGATAGAAAGCAGACTGGATGAAGTAATGGATTTGCTTTAATTTAAAATACTAGATACTATAAATTCTTCCTTCTGAAATATGTTGCTCTTAGCAGGGGAAAAACCCTTTTTAAGCTTCTGGGACCAAATGGAGTTTACTATATGAAGATATGGAAATAGTTTATTAAAGATCATCCAGCCATAGAAAGAAAAAAAATGTACCCTATAAGTTATCACCACTGACCTGACCTTCCTGCAGTAATAGTGAATGCTCCCTAAAAAGTCATACCAGACAGTGCACAGGAAACCTATGCTTTCACGATGCAGCCGTCAAACAATGGTGTACAGCAGATTGCTAGAAAAAAGTCAAGAGTGAGTTAGTGGGAAGAAAAAGGAGTAAAGCATGGCAGCTTCAAAGTCTGCTGTGATTTTTTTTTTTCAAGTTGAATGTGTTGAAGTAGATGAAACACTGTACCTTCCTTGCATTGTACCTTGCACTTCACTTCCCAGTGCAATACTAAGGAATTATAGATAGCTAATTGGTATTTGCATCCATAAATTAAGATTTTACTCTACTGAGTATAGTGAACTGATTCAGTTCACAAATATCTTTTGGCACATTGGGAAAAAGGTTTCGTTTTTAACCAAGGAACTGCTTCAATCTTTGAGAATATTTTCCAAGGAAATAGTAAAGACATATTTTTTTTTTTCCATTTATTTTTAGGAAAGTCTCCAAATACTAAAGTATATACACATAGACAGAAGGAATATATATACAAGGATTATGTACACATGTAATACAAAACATATGCAGGCATACAGAACTTCAAAGAACTCATGCAATGAAACTCCAGCCAGAAAAGTAGAGGTATCCTTTTCTTTCAAGCAGTATGACAAATGCTTTAATAACACATGATGCATCGTGTGTACCTTGGACTCCAGAGATCCCAGACAGTATATAATACAAGAGCTCAAATGAGATTTGTGGCAATGGATGCTGCATCAGTTTGAGTACCGATTGTGTGTAGCTCTGAATGGAATACATAATTATTATCCTCCCTGCTATTCACATAGCAATTAATATTATAATTGCACTGAAAATATTCAGCTAATGTTTTAATCCAGCCATGACATTTGGCTATACTTTTAACAGATATTGTTGCCAGATATTCCCTGTAGTCTTCTAAAAATATCTTCCCCCCCTCACGTAAATATTAATGCATATGTGACAATAATTTTATGGATTAATAGAGCCGTGAGTTCTTTCTGTATCTCTATACCTCAAACAGGGGAACAGCCAGAAGAATAGATTTAGGAAAGAATGCATGCCTACACAAACTGATCTAGAAGAGAATTATGGTGGAGAGTAGTTAGTGTGTAGAATAAATAATTCAGTCAGTAAAATCATCAAGGATGCAGCTGGCCTGGCTAATGACTGGCAGGTGTTAGCGTAAAATGCTGACTAAAGCTCAAGGAATATAGAGATCTACAAAAATATGTGGCTGTCAACCTAGAGTTACACAATAACCATTGCTTGACTGTAGTTAATTCAAGGCTTCCTAGGCCTGTGGTCTTTAGCTTTGTAGTTTTTTTCCTCTTTCTCATTTGTGAGCCTGAGTGGGAAAATGCAGGCAAGAAGAAGATTTAGTCTTTAATGACCCGTCCATTTGAATCACCATTCTAAGAAAACTGCAGGATAAACAAATAAAAATATATTTAAAACTTCCCGTTCGTAAAGTTGGTATCTCACAGTGACAGATCCCACATCGCTTCTCACAATGCCTCTTCAGGTGAAATGAACAGCCACTTTCTCACAGATCCATAATTGCTTTGTTGAACAGGAGTGGCTGGCATAAATAATCGGTCCATATACAGCAGCACAGAAGACGTTGTCATAAAACACAACCCTAGGAAATGAAAAGATACGGTTTAATGGTGTCACAATGACATCATGCAATCTATATTTGGACCATTTGTAATCATACTGATTTGTCATTGGATTGTAGAGTTATTTCCCCCATGGAGGGAGATATTTGTGCCAGGTGATCCTTTTGTGTCTGATGCATGTGATTGAGCTCTACTTTGCCACCTGTCGTTCCTTACACAGGACACAAATTCAGACCTCCATAGCAGATGCTAGGATCTCCATGCTCCTTCATCATTGCGCATGTGACAAGCATGGGAAAGAGGAACAACTTACTGGGGCCCATCAGATAGAACTATACTGGTCCTAAGTTATGAAGGCTCACCATTTTGTCACTTCTTTTGAAAAAGCTGTTCCATCCTCCCAGTACCATCCGCTCTTTTCTTGTATGTAGGATAATCCAATCCAGTAGAGCTGTGAATCCCGTGGCAGAGAAACCTATATGTGTGGGAAAACCACCACAACAATATTTCAAAAATAAGACCCAAGTTTCTGTATCTTCTAGCTGTGAAAGTTCTGCAACCAAAGGAGGTAGCTCTTACTCAATAGGAGAGTAACACATTGTCCATGCTTGCTCTCCATGGAGCAGTGCTGACTACCCTAGTTAGAGGATTATTCAAATACCATTGCTTATTGAGTTGCCACAAGACAGATGCACTCTGGATCTGTATAAACACTGTTTTTTTTAAAGGGGAGGTGAGGCAGTTTTATCTGGTCTGCCCTTAGGTGTCTACACTACCTTTAGATATCTGCAGACTCAGAGTCATCAGAGATCTGGCCAACAGATCCAATGGAACCTGATAAGTGATTCATCTCACCTAGTGCGAGGGCTACTGAATAGTGACTGTATTGGCCAGAGCTCTCACTGACTGTAAGGAAGTAGCCTGAGGAAGGACCTCTGAAGTTGTAGACCTCTTACACCACAGATGCCTGAAGTCAGGTGAGATGAATCCTAGCCTAGAGGGCAGAGCCTGTTGCCTAAATATGGGCCAGCTTTTGAGATTCTCCAACCTGTCAGAGGTCTTCACATATCGCTAACAGACAAGACCCAGAACCTATGTGAGAACTGTGCCTTGCTGAGGCATTATTTGGAGGTCAAGGAGACTACTCCCGGGCATTTCAGATAGCCCTAGAAACCTAGGCCTATACCAATCGTGGAAGAAAAAGCAAGTACCAGTCATCTGAAATCAAACTGTCCAGGGGTTTATATAGCATACCAAAAGCATCTCTTGAATTCGGCATTGAAGTTGTGGTGTTCAGTTGTCTCCCAACAGTGAACCATGATTGTGACATCAGGATGCTGCTAAACTGAATAAGAAAGCATTTCTCCACTTCCTATTTTGTCTCTATCCTTTAAAAAGTTTTATGTAGTAAAAAGACAACAAGGATATTTGGGCTTTGTGTAAGCTGTTGAAAAAGAGGCTCGCAGGTATGTGCGTACAAGAAGGAAAAATATGGTCTTAACAGCAAATGACAGATTTTTCATTATTCAGCAAAAAAGCCCCCAAATTAAACTACTAAAATTGTTAATAACCTAAACATTTTTAGTTGTCATAATATACCCATCTGTCATCCAGCCTTTGTGACATCACTAACACCACTCTCTGAGGGTATGACACAAGGCTAGAAAACAACCATTTATAGCCATTTTGCACTGCAGCGTGCAAATGACATCCACACTGAACTGGCTGCTCCCTAGATTTCACATTGATGTGGGTTTGATGCTGGGACCCCTCTGCAATACTTGTGGAAAGAGATGATGGAAACATGCATTCTGTGTGGTAGGTTTCTCCTCCATGGTATAACGTGCAATTTGATTTCTCTGTGAAAACCTAAGCATTAG
This sequence comes from Thinocorus orbignyianus, assembly GCA_013400375.1. NCBI lineage: Eukaryota > Metazoa > Chordata > Aves > Ciconiiformes > Thinocoridae > Thinocorus > Thinocorus orbignyianus. The sequence goes on from VXBW01002448.1 coordinate 59,099, forward strand.
CTAATTGAAGTGTTTTATACAATGGCTTATTCTATTTCTCATAATACATAACTTCACTGCATTTCACAGCACACAGTTTAGAAAGTGTTGCAAGTTGTGGTAGTCTTGTGGCTTGCAGGAAGGCTACTGGACCCCCAGAACATTAAATAAATGCACTGTAAATAATCAAACACTTTTCTGCCTACAAGTTAAAATGTGACAAAAAAGAATGCATGAGGTTAAGACTGTACCATCTTTGCTGCATCTTTTAGCACAAGAAGAGTGGAGTTTCTTGAGGAACAGAACTTCTGGCTTTGCTTCCATGTTTTCTTTTCCTTTGAAATGTAGAAGCAGCTCTCAGCTCCATTGTTTAGCCAGCTTGCTGGACAGACAGTACATTTCGTTCCTAGATATCAGAGAAAGTATTATGCAGACCTGTGAGGAATACAGGAGCTTGACTCAGAAAAGGTTAATGGTAGCCATGAACTGGACAAAAAAGAAGCACTTTTGCGTGTTAGTGTTCACAACTCAAATACTACCACAGTTAAAACCAGATACTAATGAATCAGATCTTTTCCCTCTGATTTTATAATTTCTTAGTCAATGGGCTCTGAAAATGAGGTGATTTGTGTTTATTTACATAGCAATCACATTTACCATTTTTCTCCTTCTCCTCCAAACACAATGCTTCCCTTATTTCCTGCAGCTTCTTTCCTTCCTCAGGATCCTTGGAAACATGAAAAACTGAAAGGCATTGAAAGTGTTTATCAAAGATTATTTATAACAATTTTTAGCTTTAATTTGTAGCTTTTAGCATTTTTTTAATTTTTGTCTACTTCATTTGAATGCCCACCATTGTGCATACATCATCAGCATTTTCTTCACCACAAGAGTTGTGTAGCACAGGAAAAAGTCACATAGGAAGGTGGGGGCATCTCCACCCTTGTCAAAAGTCACATGGACAGAGCTACCAATTACTTTATCTGGGGTTGGTGATAGTCTGGCTTTGAATGGTGGGGAGTAAGGGGTGAATGTCAGAGTAGAAACCTGAAGAATACCCTCTCAGCTAATATTTCTGTGATGCCATGGACCACTCAGCTTTCATTCCGGGCCCTTGCAACTGCTTCTCTTCTTCCCATTGTAATGGGACTGTCTCTGCTTCCAAATGTAATGTGCCGTCATCTTTTGTCATCAATTGAAATGTTTCTATGGAAAATCTGCTGTAATCGTTGGGCAAATGCCCACAGTGATTTGCCAAGGATTTGCCCTCCTTGCAAAAAGCTTTCAATTGCAGAAGAGGGAACTGCAACCGTGAAATATTCTAGTAACAGTCACAGGGGGGCACCATTATCCAGATAGTGTAGCTAAAGAGTTGGGTTGCTACCTGTGAAAACTATTTAAGAAATGGATTAGAGTTAAAGTTAAGGTTAGAGTTTGTCAGTGGTTAGTGTTAGGTTTTAGCGTAAGGGTTAGAGATATAGATTAAGGTTAAGATTAGGTTTAAGGTTAGGGTTAAGGTTAGGGTTACAGTCGTTATGATTAGGGTTAAGGTTAGAGGTTAGGAGTTAGGTTAATAATTAATTAGGTTTAGGTATTATATTAGGATTACTGCAACCCTTAGGGTTAGGGTAACTATAAATGCAAATATGGTCCCGAGTAACCTGTGCTGACACTCATTTGCATGGGGACTTCCGTGGCAGAGCTGTATTGTTGCCCTTCTTGCTGGATTATTCCCATTGGGGAAACCAGGAACAGTTTTCTGGGGTGAGAAGAAGTAGCTGTAGAACTGGAATTCACTTCCACAGCCACAGTTCCAGACACTACAGTACTTACACAGGGTCAGGAGGACTACCAGCCCTGTCAGCAACACCAGGCACAACATGGAGAAAGCAAAGGCCACTGTCCGCCATACAGAAGATGAGGAAGAGGCTCCTGAGACAAATAAAAAATGCTTTCAGCAACAAAATCAACAGCTTTCCTCACCGTACAGTGGTATTACCTCCTCTCTGACAGCACCGCTTCACCTTTATACCTTCTGCAGAGCCTCTGCTTTTTTCTTACTGCAGTACTTGTTATCAGTGTTCTGAGTTTCCTGGAGTCATTTTGAGAAAATATCTACTTATTCCATTGAGAATATTTAATAACTGAGGCTCTAGTGTTTTAAAATAAAAATTCTTCTCATGAGACAGTAAACAGATTAGATTTTGCAGTTCCCACAGTCCTGGAAATAATAAAACAATCTCTAAGACTTCTCCACCTTGCTAAGGGAAAATTACCATCTAGTTTTGGATAATTATTTCTAAAACCTGTGATTAGGATTTCTAAATGATTGCAATGTTTGAACATTAAACTGTTCATCTTTCTTCAGGCTTACTCTGAATTTCTACAGTGATTCAACGTCTAATTAGAACTGTAGTTCTCCAGAATTTTACAGCGGACTATCCCATGATTAAAATATTTTCTTTCATCTGCATCTATATCTATCTATCTATCTATCTATCTATCTATCCACATTTTTCCCATTTGGGAAGCAGCATTCTGCAATTTTCTGTAATACTCTTTCATATCTATTTTAGAGTGCTCAAGTTACTTAAAGTGTTAGAAACATCAAGTATTTTATTTAAGTCCATTACATCAGAGCAAGCACCTCCAAGGAACTAACCTTTTGTTAGGTGAGAAGAAACACCCTCCAGAGGTGCCTAGGAGTCTGGATGGATTTGGCAACTAAAACCAAACTAAAACCCTCACCAGCTATGGTAATTTGAATGGACTGCAGATGACACCACATTTCGATGGTGACTGATATGCAAGAGGCTATGGCTTTCTTTTAAAGGGACCTAAAAATCCTAGGAACGGGCTGTAAATACATCAGCTCAACAAAAGCAAATGTGAAGTCTGGCACCTGTAACAGTATAACTCTGTGCTTCAGGGTCCTTGTGGACAAGTTGAACGTTGAGTCCTCAAGTGTGCCCTTGTGGCAGCAAAAGCTGACCAGCACTACTCTCCATCGGCAAGACTGCAGCCAGCAGGCTAAGAGAAGTTATTATTCCACTCTACTTGACAGTCATGAAGCCACATCTGGGGTACTGTGTCCACTGTTGAGCTTCCCAGCTCACAAGAGATATTAATTAATTGCAGAGAGTTCAGCAGTGGAACATTAGGTTGGTCAGGGACCTATAGAGAGGCTGAAGGACATAGGCTTGGTTACTCAGGAGAAGAGAAGGCTAAGGGAGGATCTAATTACAGTCGTCCACTACCTAAAAAAGCTTTATAGATGGAGCCAGAGTCATGTCAGAGAGAAGCACTAAAAGGATGCAATACAACAGTTATAAACTGCATCAGAGAAACTTCTGATTAGATGTAAGGAAAAAAATTTCTTCCTTTTCAGCACTGGAACAATTGCTCAGGGAGGCTGTGAGATCTCCATCCCTGCAGGTTTACAAAACTCAAGTGGACAAGGCCAACTCAATCAGACTTTAGAGCTAGCCCTTTTGAACAAAAGATTGGAAAAGATCAACTGATCTTTAGGCAGAAATCCCTCCCTGCCTAATTTGGTCATAAGTCTATCTACTTTACCTGTACGCTGTGCCTATCAAAAGGCCATTTTAAGAGCTTGCCAACCTGTTTCTGTCCAGGAAGCTCTGCCTGTAGATCACACTCACTAATATTTTATCCTTGGGTTTTTTGACTCCTGCTTCTCAACAGCTTCTCGTCCATCCTCCTTGTCAAGCAGTCGTTCTCAATGGATGGTCCTAGATCTTTTTCAGTTAACACCAGACTGGTGTTAATTTAGTCTTTTTCTGCTCTGAGTAGCCTGAAGGTAGCAGCAATGATATTTATTTCACATATAAACCACCTGGTGAATTTCTGAGCTGCAGCGACAGTACTCAAGTCATCATCTTATGGTCTCAAGGATTCCACAGGCACAATCCGGTACCTTAGTTTTAACACACAGCTTGTTTACAGAAAAACTTTGAGTATAAACAAATAAAACCATATATTCCTATAAGAGCTTACTTTCACTAGTATGACTGATAAACATGGCACCTTTCTACTCCTCATAGCAGGAGGAAATTGCTTCCATTTCTAAGGCCTTCATTATCTGATACAGCGCCTTCCTCTCTTGTAATGCCCTGATGTAATAAATCAGTCCTAACAAAATTAAAAAAAAAAAAAAAAGCTCTTGTAGAAAAGTGAAATTTGTCTTTTGTGTGGAAGTAAATGGGAAAAGCAACAGGAGTAAAGATAAGCTTCAGAACAAATATAATCTGTGATCATAAACTGTAGTACACAAGATTCCATTATAATTATTCTCTCTGTTGTTTCCTTGAACATTTATCTAAGAATGCTATAAAGTTTAGAAGAATTATAAAGCAAACATCTTCACTATGTAAATTGAAGTTACGTGAAGTTATGATCTTTAGATCTAGAAAAGCTAATTTCCATCTATACTTACTGTCTGCTCGGACATAACTGGCTGGAGCCTTAAATGTAGAACATTTGTTGCTGCTAGAATACCCAGAGGTAATAACTGAAGCTGAGGGTCGTAAATTTAAAGCGGTGTAGCCTTCCTCATCCTCCATCTCCATCTCGTCACACTTCTTTCCTGCAATAGAAGTACTTTGGGAGTAGGGGCACACTACAGTAAGACCAACGCTGGAGCAATGGGAATGGTTCATGTTTCAGTATTTCCAGTGAAACCACGGAGGAAGCTGGCTCGTTTCTGATTACTGTGTCATCGTAAAATGCAACATGTTGAAAGCAAGTTAAGGACACTGTCAAGGATTAGTGTTTTCTTCCTGAGTGTGAAGATTGGGAGTCTTGGTTCCTGGCTAGAACCTGACTGTTTCATTTAACTATCCACCTGATTTAACTACCCACCCCCCTGTAAATACAGAGAATATCAGAATTTTCTACCTCCTTAAAATAAGATGCTCTAGAAATAGTCGCTATTTTGAGTTAAGGTGTGAAAGATATGTGTTCGTATATCAGGGCATAAATGCAACTCAACAGCTGTGAAGAAAGCAATAAGCTACATTTCCATACACTGTTATGAAATAAATGAAAAATGAAATTATTTTACAAATGCTAGAAGGGGAAAAGCTGAGCTGAAAGGATAGTGAGGAGCTTTTGGAAGATTCACATGATCACTCAGCCTGTGTCAGGGAAGGACCAGACCACACTGAAGACCTCTCTGCTGTTGCACTGTACACAGAAGTCACTGTGCACATCTGCCTTATTCATCCTCACTCTCCATCTCCAGCTCTCTGCAGTGGCTTACTCCAGTGTTGAGCTGTAGTTCCTAAACATCTTCTGTAACCAACTCTCCTTAACAAAACATTTGCCCAGACATGATGAGTCATATTATGGTGACAGAGTGAGTCAGAAGGAAATTGTGAGAGAGAGGAATTTCTGTGGTAGCTGTAATTGTTCTTGTGTGTAAATTTCAGAGTCTCTCATTTGCAAAATAATACCAACAAACTGGAAATACACTCTAGCAACTGTGCTATTCTTCCTGTTACTGTACTCATAAAAAGTCATGCAAAGTCAGATACCATGGGAAAGATCCATTCAATTATAAGGTGCTTTTTTTTTTTTTTTTAAACTAAACCAGAAGCCCACTCTTACAAAAGTAAACAAGAGAATGCAAAGAATCTAAGAACCTGAAAAAAACCTGCAGCAGAATTAGATGCATCCTTAAATCTCACAGCTGCTCACCTAGAAATGCAATATACCACAGTTGAGGCAACAGTAGTGCAAACTTGAAGGCCATCAGCTGGGAAGACTAATAGCTGAAAGTACTGTGTGGAACAATAAGTTAATCTGTTGTGAAAGCTGGTCACGGGATGTATACGGATCATTTGCATCCTGCAAGCCTGATAAACTTCGGTAAATGTGTTCCTAACAGAAACAGATACAAGCTGGTGCTCAGGCTCTGCTTCATCTGAAGTCCCTTTATGGTTAAAGTATCTCTCTTCAAAAATGGGCCAAAACTAGAGTGCAGAGAAGGGCTGTACTGATGACGGGAATGAGAAGCCTCTCTTAGAGAAGGAAGTCTGAAAATTTTGTCTCATTTAGTTTGGCAGAATGCCATCTGGAAAAGGAAATGGTTGGTTTCTTACAGATAAAGAGGCACTAACCATCAGTGGGAAATGAGTCATTTAGATGTGTATGATCTGACATATTCTACAAAGGCAATGACTGCAGCTGGAGGAGCAGGAAAAGACCCTCTCAGCAATTCTGCATCCCATTCCCCATAAGAGTGCCACAATGTCACATGAGCAGCTTATGAGAGAAACCAGAGCCACCATTACTTGTGGCTTATTCTATTGCATGGAAAATTGCAGAAATGGTAGAAAGAGAGAATTTCAGTCCCTCCTGCTAAGGCTGCCCCTGTATTTCTTGACACTGCTGAACAACAAGAACATACTTCCTGCTGGCCTTCGGTTCAAGCAGAAAGTTCAGCTAGTGTCAGGTCCTGGTGCAATTCAAAGTAACTCAGGTGCAAATTATCAAATCGCATCACGGCTTTCTGAGGTTCTGAATCCAAGAAAGCAACACTAACAATCAAAGGATTGGTCTTAATTGTTGTAAAGCTTGAGTGCTTCCAGCTTTGATGATCGACCCATTGATTAACTAGTGAAGTTGATGTTTTCTCTTGTACATTTCCTCTATTACATAATGCCAGTCCGCTTATTTATTTTTTTTTTCTTTTTCTCCCTTTCCCCTTCATTTTTCATCTTTCTTTTGCTTCTTTTTAGTCTGGAATTCTGCTTCTCTTTGTCGTTGCAAGACTTCTTGTTTCTCCAAACAAGTTTCCACACCTCCTAGGGCACAGGTATTTATGTGGGGGCCATTGTCTGGTTCATATTTCAAAATAACCTTCATGCTTTTCTACCATGAGGTCTCTGCAAGCAGTTTGTTTGTTTGTTTCTTTGTCGGTTTGTTTTTCCCTAGAGTGATTAGTCAAATGGAAAACCTTAATTCCTGTGCCCCAGATTTGAAGGGATATCATTCTCTCAGACTGGATGAGGCTTCCTTACACAAAAAGCAGTGCTGTCTCCCTCTTGTGCT
>VXBW01002449.1:0-86096 GCA_013400375.1 Thinocorus orbignyianus
ACTGGATGGGTTTTAAGGTCCTTCTAAACCAAACCACTCTGTAATTCTATGGTCCCAAGCCAAAACAACACTTTTTAAACTTATGTTTCATCACCACCAAGTTGAAATCCAAAGACGAGACCACATGACATGCACACGCTGCACCAAGAAGATACGGCCTTCACGGTGCTCGTCTCTCCACCACAATGCAGGGTTTAAATACACATCCAACCCTTGGTCAAAGTAAGCTACTCCCTCACAACACTCAGTGCTCAGGAAGCCAAGAGCACATCACGTGGTTGGCAAAACTGTTAAGTCACTGTAAAAATCCCTTTCGTAATTTTCCCCACTGAAGAGCTTAAGCCTCTTCGTTCTGTTTTAATGGAGTAATTTATCACCCGATTCCTTTTAAAAGTAACTAATATAGATAGATTAGATAGTAAGACATGATACATAAAGAATAATAGTCCATTATTAATAATAAGTTTCCAATATATTATAATTTTGTGTGATTGATTAGAAACTCCGTTGTTTTACTCTAACATCTTTTTAAAGACTTCTCAATATCAGTTCAAGATTAAAAAGTTAAAGGAAGCTTAATCATCAGTTCTAAATGGAACTTGGAAGAGTATTGGATTCAGAAGCACTTGAAATTGCCATCTGGCTTCTTGAACATCAAAGTGGGGAGCATTTTATTTGCCCCCTTGTTTCAGTATCACTGCATTCAAGTTGTTTACTCAATAAAAATATTTTTTTTATTGAGTCTCCTGTCCCAAAGAACACAAAAAAGAACCAGTTTATCAGTTAAACAGGCAGGACTTCTGCAGCTGCTTGTGAAATCACAATTTCTTTATTACTCTTTAGTGAGCAGCATCTCTCCTATATCCATTAAGTCCAGCCAAAGGTAAGCTCTTGCAGATGGCCAAGAATTTAGTTTCTAGATATTTTCAAAGTATGAATTCAGATCTAAGGATGCAAGTATTTAATGCAGTATTTAAGCAGCATTCCAGCACAGAAACACCTGTTCATCAACGCACCACAGTAATGAAACATAAAAAAAAAAAAAGGGAAAAAAGAAAAAAAATCTATTAATAGATTGATTTAATATACCAAAATATAGTCCCAGTCCAGAGTCACAGTTTCCCACTGTCTTACAGAATGTTATTTATCCACTCTACATCAACAGATCAGTTAACCCCTGTGACACATCAGCCCAGATACCCGGCATTTGTGTGAAGAACCTTGCAGCAGCCTCTGCTTCCAGAAATTCACCCGAATTATGAATATACTCAGCCCCGGTGTAGTGCTAATGGCCTTGATTAAACTTAAAGGAAATTGGCCTGCCAGTGAAACTAAGCATGTATTACAAGAAATCATTTTTAACTCTTATTCTAATTCAGGCACTTTGAAATTTCAGCCTGAAAACCATCTCAAATCACTCTCATGAATGATAATTCAGTGGTATAACGCTGCAAAAACAGTCCTGCACCTGAGTGCCATTATCTCTCTGAAAAGGGCCTTTTCAACCAACAGCTTGCAATAAAAATTCTAAGCTGTCAATCACGGAATAGTCAGTAATTTCAGGTCAGAAACTTTGAATAAATGGTTTATATGATAAGGAGCAGGAGTCTGCATAGAATTCTATGATTGATTCTGACTGCAGACACCTCCCGCCTCCTCTGATGTGGGACCCTGCTGCAGGGAGCTGCATCCCCCCCGGATGCCCAAGGACCAGAGATGCTCTCCAGCCAAAATGGCAATGAAAAAAAAAAAAAATCACTCGGTTGTCTTCCCTCTTCTTCAGGGGGAAGGAACTGATCTTCCTGAGTGCCTGCTACCTGCACACACACTCACAGAGCCACCACCCAGGGCAACAGCACAAAAATGAGTTCATGTTTCAAACAATGAAATTAATAGGCTGGCAATAGAATATGCAATTTCCTTGTTTATTGCCTTTCAAGTCAATTCCATCGCCAGAGGTTGTCATTTTAACAACAGGGAGAAAATTAATTTGACAGAATTTTCAAGCAGCCCTGTTAAGTCTCGGGGAGCTCTCAGTTGTTCTGCTGTATCCCCCAAAAAAGATGAGCCCCTTCCGGGGGGCTCTGACTGCAGCACCTTTCCCTGGACACTCAGTAGTGCTGTGGCAAAAGTAGGCTTTCAGAATGGAAAACCCTAATGCCATTGAAGGAATATTTGTTTTTCATTCCTCTTGATGATCTATCAGATTTCTCTTTTGTCAAAGGACGAGCAGAAATGTTGTTTGCAGTCAGAATGTCTCTTAGTTCTTCTGATTTAAAAGAAAAGTCTCTCATACTGACTAACTTTGCTCTTGAATTGTGCTTTTGGAGCCAAAGAGAGAAACAATATGTTTTGGAAACGTCAAAACGAGATGCATATTATTATCATGAGGTAATATATTATAAATTACATGGTTAATATTTCAATAGCACCACCCCACATACTTTGGCATTAATTCATAATTTCACCCAAGACTAAACGTCACTGCGGAAGAGCACAGCAGAGATCTACACAACCTGTCTGCGCACACAGATCAGCGTCACAGCACCTCTTTCAATATTAAAACCCCCTTCAATCAACTCCAAAAAATGCCCTCAGTAGCAACAAGCAAATCCAACCCACTGCTCTGCTGCTGCCAAGGCTCCATGTCCTCCCCAGCAGCTGAGAAGAGGAGGACACAGCTGGACAAGTGCACCGCATCTCAAATCGATGGGCAGATAAAGAAGTGGCCTTTCTTTTCTCATAGGGGCAGGGATTATATTTCCCCCCATTAGAATCAGCAAGGAGATAAGAAAAAAGAGCAGCTGGACAACAAATGCCTGCTGAGGAACAGGATGGGCTCACTCAATAGCCAAGCACAAAATTATCTCAGTTGATTTCAGCTCATTTCTATAGAAAGTGCAGATTCTGGGTGGGGGAAGAAAAAACAAAAACAAGAAAAAAACAAGCCAACCAAAAAAAACCTCAAAACAACCCCACAAGTAAATAACTAAAGTCAGCTTCTCATTACCAGCCCAGTGCAGAAGGGGCTCTGGACCACCCCAGTTGCTGCCCCGGCACAGGCCGGCTCTGCTCAGGCTCGCAATCTAACATCAAAGTTGCTGGGAAGTAAATAAATAACTAAATCACACAACACAGCCAACATGAGATGAAAGCTTCATTCTGAAGAAAACATCCTGCAACCTCTCTGGCCCAAATTGAGCCGATTACATCTGGGCTTTATTCTGCTCTCTGTCGCACACGTGGCAATTTAGAGCCATTTGGCCAACTCATCAGCTGTATGCTAAGCAAGGCTTCTCCTCCTGCTGCCTTCTTTCAAGTTGTCTCGATAGACACTGGTTCAGGCCTGTTTATGACTTCTATTTTTCCTTTTTCTAAACCACTGTAGTTTGTTTTAATGTCATTCTCCCCCACGTGCTACAAGATCCTGTTCAACATTTAATATTTTCTCCCTAAACTAGAAAAGACAAACATTTCACAAACTCTGCATGATCATTTTCAGTAACAAAGATGAGGGAGATTTTCTAGAAACAGCCAGTGAGTGGAAATTCGTTAGGGATAACAAATTTCCTGTTTTCTTTACACAAAGTACTGGTAGCGACCACTAAACAGCAGCGATGCCCATCCTTTGCTCACCACAGTTGCAAACACCACCCCAGCCCAGCTGCAAATGTTTGGTCCTGGATCTACATCCAGTCAGACCTTGGGCTTCTCTTCTTTCCTATGCGGGTCATATCCAGGAGCCCAAACCTGAATGCATCCATCTTCAGCCCAGAAAACTCTGTTTTGTGTAAAACCTGGGACACAGAGCAGCATTCTTCCCGCTGGCAGTCACATTCAGTGTGCATTTGTGTCAATCTATTTCTCTTCATTACAAAAACAATAAAACCCAAACACAGACAGAGGCAAGAGCAGGGGCTCGCAGCTCCTTATCAAAAGTTGAGCTTGGCCATAATGCTATTCATATGAAATGTGATATGAAACCTCCCGGGTGTCATGATGTTCTTTATATTACAGTAAGTTCAATACATTAAGGATGCAGAAAAATCTCATTTGGGACTGCAAAGCAGCCAGGAGTCCTCACAGATTCCCCAGGAGCCAGGAGAAGAGCAAATCACAGCAGCTCTCCCAAGCAGTGCAGAAGGAAAACAATCCCATGTACCAGCACCAGCATCCATCTGAGGCAGCACAGAGCACTTTACAAACTTTAATAAAGTGTAAACCTTACAAATCTCTCTTGTTTTACAGCTAGTTTATCGCTGCTGCTCCTCACGGAGGAAGAGTGAGGTGCTACACAGCTGGATGCAGCATCACCCAGCTCCAGCCATGCCATCCTCCACAGGGATGCAGGGGCCAGGCTGGATGGGGCTTGGAGCAACCTGGTGTGGTGGGAGGCATTCCTGCCCAGGGCAGGAGGGTTGGAACTGGATGATCTTGAAGGTCCTTTCCAACTCTAACCATTCCATGATTCTATGAAAACCAATTCCTGGCGCCGAACACCTGAAATGTCACTTGAGGTTCTCGTCCAAACTTCATCTGCCTCTATGATTTAATGCATGTTTTGAGTCAGCCCAGAGAAATTCTGCGTATTTGCACTTACATACATTCCTTCATCATCAAAGTCCCACTTCTAAGTCACTCAGCCTTGCCTGCCCAGCTGAAATGCCTTTTACTGGAGCTTTTGCATTAGTCATTACCAAGACCCTTCTCACATCAGGGTGGTTTTGTTTATTTTGGTGTTAAAAACCTACAGTTTGCAATGGGGGAACAATTTCTGCCGCACAAGTCAAAGCAGGAGCCTCTGAATTGTACCTTTCTCACAAAGAAAAAAAAAAAAAAGAAAAAAGAAAAATAAGGACGTTTAGAATTAATGATAAAATGGAATTCAGACAATTTTTGCTGCGGTACTTAATAGAGAATCCCAATCCAGTGGGCAAAGGGAAACACACGTGAACAGTGGCAGAGAAGGGAGCTGAAATAAAAAGCAGCTCCCACATGGGTGGGATGCAAAGGAGAGTTCAATATTCCTTCCGTGCTCTGGATCTTCCTTCTGAAGCACACCCCTTCCCTCATAGCTATAGGACGCCCTGCCAGGGACATCAGCTCCGTCAAGGTCTGATGAAGCAAAAAGTCCAGAAAAGAAATATAAAGATGTATTGAAGATATATGTAAAAATAAAAGGAGGCTATAAAGCTTCATATGAAACAAATCACCTGAGAGATTTTGCATTGCATTACCAAGGAATTAGGAGTAAAACTGAGAAATTCCTTTTGCCCAGTCCTGTTACACATTGTAAGGGAATAGATCCTCTCCAGGAACAAGTAAATCAAGACCCAACTTCACCAGGATTAGGACAAACAAGATCCCATCCTAGTAGTTCCCAAAGAAAGAGTCGCATTAGACAGATGCCACCCCCTCACTCACTACATTCTAGACTTCTCATTTTATTTATATATATTTTTTTTTCTGCCTTTGTCACCAAAGGAGACCCATCTAGAAGCAAGGCACATACCCAGAAGCACCCACCACAGCTCAGCTCCACAGCAAAACCAACAAGCTGTAAAGCCAACACGTTAATGACCTAATGCATTACAAAGCTGGCTCTGTAATAACACCACGTATAAATAACAGGCTGCAAAGGTCATTAAAGCAAATCAAAAGTCTAGGTTAGCTCATAAAATCCCTTTAATGCCTCCAGTGTTTTGATACATGGGAAGAGTAAGCCTGGTAAGCAAGTAGATGCAGGCACTTGGGAGCACTGCTGGGGTTTCAGCATCTCAGAGCAGAGGTTTGTTTCCACCCTTTGTGTTACTGGTGCTATTTTTCACACAGTTGTCCTCCAAAAGGAGAGGTGTAGTTGCCAACTGTAGCCATATTTCCACAACAGGCTCCCAAAAAGACCAGACCCAGCCCTGCTGCTCTGCCAATTTCAGTCTCAGCACCTCAGTCCCCTCTTGGAATTCCATAAGTTCAACCTGGCACCACCACGGGGCCGTGTCCCACCCCATCTGGGGTGTGCACGGGACAGGCAATGGTTACAGACACACAACTCCCTCCAGCGGTTTCAAGTCACTTGGAGATGCAGAAGCAAAGTTTGCACAATAAAGCATCCCTTCAGCAATAAATCTTTGTCAGCTGGAGGTAAGAGCAGCTGCTTCTCATGTCCCCAACAGCTAGCCAAGGGACTCCTTGCTCTCAGAAGGCTACTCCTGCTTTGCCAACTGACATCACATTCACGCAGTTTCTGCTTTCCATAGACGCACTTCATGCTTCTCTACCATGTCTGGTATTTCTATTTATGTATTTCCTAATTGAAATTTACTTAAGTTTACACACACACAAAAAATGCAAATACATTTTTCCCTTAACTAGATGCATTTTCCATTCCAGCATGGCATTACGCATGCAGGAAAGAAACGGGAGAACAGGTGAGGAATAACTCACCTATATCCAGTATTTTGCAGATCACCTGCAAGATCTACCTCCACAAAGGCAGCCAATGTTAACAGATCCAATTCCTGCTGAAAGACAGACACCAAATCCTGACCCAACGGGGATGTCTGTGGTCTGATGTTTGCAGTCTGACTTCCCATTTCACAGCAGAGCAATCTTTACAGCCCAGCAAACTATTTTCTGCCCTCGTATATCCTCTAGATGAAGAACAGGGTTGACTCATCTATCACCTTTTAAAAAAAGGTGCACTACCGAGGAGGCTAAAACAAGAATCTTCAGGATCAGGATCTTCCAAATCACGTTTTACCTTGCAGAAGACCAGATAATTTAAGTCATGCTGCATGCGGTAATAAAAGCAATTCCTTAAGTTGCTGCTTATAGTAAGAAGTGTCTGGTACAGCAAGTAAATTCAGCAATTAGTATTAGCCATAAGATCGCTGTAACAATTTTTCTAAAACAATTTTATTCTTATTTTTTTTTTTTTTGAGAACCACAACTTACGGCTCAAGTACATTTACATTTTATTACCCTTAAATGCCTAACTACCATAACTAATTTAATTAATAAATTATCTATCTGCTGGTGCTACTTTAAATCTCACCATTTATATGCAATTCTCCCTTGTCATTGATTATTCTTACATTTTAAGCAGTTACATAGGAAGAAAAAGGATCAAAATAAGGAAAACCAGGTTTAATTCATGATGTCTCATAGGCCACAGTTTATTGATCCAGCCAAGCTCATTAAATGCTGGATAAAGCTATAAAGTTTATGGGTCTTATTTAAAAGTGAAACTGGGTGGAGGGAGCAAAAAAAAAAAAATCTTTGTAGGTTCATTTGACCAGTCTTCCAGGTTGCAAATCTCTGCTGGACACATCCATTTCTGAGACTTCTTCAAGGTAGCAGAAACTTCTTAATGCTCTTTGGGAATCCTTATCCCAGCCCACCTTTAGTATCTGGAATCAACCTCCAAATGACAGGGGGGCTGAGATTTTTTTGTTGTTGTTGTGCTTTGAATTTTTGATTGGATTTGAATTCAGGAGGGGCTTTAAGGCAGATTTTTGGTTGTGTTTTTTGGGGGGGTTTTATGGGTTTGTTTGTCAGGCTTTGATTTTTAAACGCTGTTATTCCCCTTTTTTATTATTTCTTTATTGAACACACCAGTAACTCACCGAGTTTATAGCTATGGAAGCATGAAGGCTTTTGGACTAATTTGAATTAAAATGAAACATTGCGAATAATATTTGTTTGTTCCCAGGCCTTCACAATGGAGCCTTCACGAGAAAAAAAAAAAAAAAAGAAGAAAAATTGCACAAGAAAATATGAATTGGACTTCAAAGCAGTTATAAACAGGCTCTGGCTAAAGGCCTTACCTGGAGTTGCTGGTTTTTTCAAATGCAAATATCTAAGACATTTAACTATGCATGAAGCAGACCTCAAGTGCTTTCTATTGCTTCAAACTCTCTCTCCCCAAATCCCATTTCCTAAATGCTTGTGCCTTTCAGGTGGCAGCTGATTTAGCAGCTCCAGCTTGCTTTTCTGCGAGATAAGTGATGCTCAGGCTGGGAACTTTTGCAGAACCAGCCCAGTCTTGCTCTTCACCTTCCCACTGGTGGTGGTGGTCCACAAAGCCCAAGGAGGTAAATCATCTCCCCTGGTCCCGATCCCGCACACTCTGCCAGATGTCAAGTTAATAAATACAGCTTCTAATTACAATCACAACAACAGAGCTACATTGCTGGGGCTGATAACACCAATAGTGGAAACCCAGTAAGAGGCAGAATAAGAAATCTTCCAGTTTGGCTGGTTTTAAAAGGAAAATAGGGCAGTCAAGGGAAATCTCAAAGCGCAACCAAAAGGAGGAAAGCAGAACTGACAGCTAAGAATCATCTCTCGATCTGCTTTTTTCCCCCCACCCTTCAAGACATCAGCAAAGGTTACAACCTGCTGCATAGGCAGCTGTGGACACAGCTGTCACTTTGGATTTGATTTCCCCAGAATCTGCTTTTGAATTAGGCAAACTTCAAAACTGATTATGAACAGGCTTCATTCTTCTGCAAATGCTGACACCAAGAACTGCTTTCTCACAAGTCATGCAGCCTCCTAACCCCTTTGGCTAGCTCTAGAGATAACATCCAACAACAACAAAAAAAAAATCCAATCCAACCCCATAATCACATCCTTTTTATCTTGACAGGTCCTGCACAAGTGCTCAGTAGTCTGAATTTTCCACTGCCATCAATAGTGTTAACAACTAATACTCGGTAATTTCTCAGAACTCCTTTCAAGCCTTTCAGGAGCTTACTTGTATGAAATATTAACAGGAAAAAAAAGAAATGTCGTGAAATGCTAATAAATTTGTCTCTCTCCAGCCTCTAACAGAGATGAAGGGCTCTACAGCAAGTTTTCAAGTTCTTTCTTGGTCCTGCAGGTCTTCGGGATGTCAGTCGGCAACAGCATCCCACCAGGCAGTGGTCCAAGGGCATCGAATCCACTATAACAGCAGTCCTTCAGCCACAGCGACCTTCTCCATCTCAATATCCAGGGCTATCCTAGCTTTGTGCCGAAGCAGTCCACCACTTCTCAGAGACGGGCAGTCAGGTTGATAAATGTATTTAGCTGCCTAAAGGCGCAGAAAACCACCCGGGAAGAGCTGCTGAAATCCTTTAAGTGAGTAACTCCAATTTACTCTCCCATCGGCACACATAAGCTGCCTTCCCCATCATGAACCCCGAGCATCTGGCAGCAGAACTGGTCTGAAACAGAGGAAAATAAAAAAAACCAAGCCATTTCTGTGTGTGCTAGTGCTACCTTCCCACTGCAGGGCACCTTCTTTTTTTTTTTTTTTCCAAGGTTAAAAAGGCAGCCAGCAGCTCCATATGCAGGGAATGCACCTTCAGTCATCGGCATGCAATAATAGAGACCATCCATTTTCCATAGACAAGAGCACAAAGCTAAGGTGTCTGCACATTTAATTGAGATTATGGTGGAAATTAATTATAAGATTAACAATCTCCTCAAGTGATATGACAGAGCAATACCCGGAACCGCAGTAAGGGTTTGATAGGAATATAAGGTCACAAAAAATTGCTGTTGAAGTACATGGGAATGAAAAGAAAATGACACGTGAAGCTCCTGGAATGAGACAGTCATCAAGAATGTTTGTATGGCCCAAAAATTTAAGTTCTAAATGTAAGAGAGATTTAAAAATATGTCCAAAAATATTAATCCCAGGCAGGTAGAACCAAGGAGGACTCACCAGGTGTGAAAAAAGCTAACCCTACAGGAACAGCAACAGGAGGATGTCAAATTAACAAGTCAAATAGCTCATTGTTTGTGTATAGGTTGCCTGTTGTAATTCAGTACGAGTTGCTACACCGTAAAACGTGAGGGGATAAAAATCCATTACAACTATTCTGTATATCCTGTTCTGAGAATCCTTTTGTCATCTGAAAGAACCATATTTTAATCTATTTGCCAAATGTTTTCAATACACTCCTTTAATATAACATTGTGCTGAGGATTTCAGAGTGAAAGGGAAGTTTGGTGCTTTAATTTCTATTGTTCAGTTCTTCAGCTCTTACGCTTCCACAGATGAAACAACACGACAAGGGAAAATAGCCCTTCCATATGAAGTGTTAATAAACTTTTAATAATAAAACCTTTCTCCAGGCATCAAATCCTGCCCCTGCTGAGGAGACTGGAGTTTCACCATTAACTTCAGTGGGACTGAGACACAGCCCCCAGATATATATTTCGTATAAATTACATTGCTATTAGACTGGACCTCCCAACAGAAATTACATTCATACAAGCTCCAATCCAATACTCATGACCTCCAAAACACTTCCAAATATTTTCTTCTTGCTTCCGTTTGCATGCACGGAGGTGTTTTATGCCTCTTTAAATACTAAAGCAATTAAGACAAAATATTGAGATTAATTTTTCTTCTTTCAGGCTTACATCAGGAGTTGCATACGGCCAGTCTATTTCAAAAATCAATGTTTCCATCTTTCCAGGCTCGGGACGGAGAGGTCAGGGTCAGCCTGGAGCCTCCCTTCTTGGAAGCAGTCAAGCACATCAGCAACTAGCTTCATATCAAGTGGAGACAGCTCCTGTTTCAGAAAAAGCACTAGAAGGTGTGTTTTGTGCCCAGAACTGAAGCCCGTAATCAATCACACTTCAGTTCTGCCTTTGGGCCAGGAAGGCCAGATTTCCCCTCCCCAACCTGGCGCTTTGGCTGCACCCCACTTACAGGATGTGTGGGGAAGCCAGAGCTCCAGCTCCTATAAATTAGTGCAAAATTCTGCAGATAAAGCACACAAGTTCACCCATGCTGAATGGAGCAGCCAGGACTTGCCCAAGGCAAAGGCCATCTACACTACCTTTGGTCCAAGCCACCATCCAACACACATAAGAAACCTTGTAGACATAAAAAACATATCAATTCTGTTGAACTCAACCACGTGTGGGGTTTGGGAGAACAAGGAGCATACTTAACCTTTCCTGACTGAGCTTCAAAACCAAAAGACATTTTTAAAAGTTTATAATTGGATGGAATGGTAAGTCTATACAGCTGGGAAAGGCAGGAACCAGAATCTACCAGGATTGTCTCCATCTCCCTTGACGCTGCCTGATGAAGGACCAACCCATTCAGCTCAGAGTAGAAGAGCAAGCCATTTGGGGCAAGGAGGTTTGGGTTTTTTTAAACTGAGTTTTCCTCATGAATTGTTACTTGCAGGTGAATCCTAGCCCCTTGTCAACCTTCCCTAATCTCCTTTGACCATAAAACAAACACTCGTCTATTATTCTGAGTTTACATCCAACTCATTCTAAGAACGTTAGATCTGGAAAAGAATGAAAATCAGCTGCCCAGTAATGCAAAATTCAACTCTCTGCATATGAAATGAAGTTTTATTTTGCATTTCTAGATCCCAAAGTCAGCCAAGACCATGCTCCAGATATTCCCAGTATTGAATGGTTATTCATCAAGTAACCCGTGGAAAGAAGGGAGTCAGCAGCGCATCTCTATTGCGGGATGCTGTAGTTACCCAAAGCAGTTTTAAACAAGATACCAAGTGCTAAAAATGGTGAATTAATCTACGTTAGGCTCCCTGCTTTACCAGCTAGACAGGTCATTTAAAGCTATTGCGAGTATCTTTACACTACACTGCAGAGAGCAGGAGAGACATTTTCACAATTCAGCCTGTAAAGCAGTACGTTCTAATTACTACTTGCTTTGTCTTCTCTTTAGGGCTTTACCCATTAAGCAGTGGGGAAAAAAAAGAAATCAAAAGGATACACACAGCAGTTATTCTTTCGTCTTCACTGCTCTTAAATTGCTCCTCTAGCTTACGTCAATGTGTAAGTAATTGTGCCAACATGTAAGTATTTATGTGCTTAACTAAAAAGAACACCAAAAGAAAAAAGAAACAACACTAGTTGTTTTGGATGCCAACTGGAGATGTCGCAGTCTGTCATTTACAACCAAAGAGGCATCTCATTTCTGCTTTTTAGAAAACCTACCCCCCTCACCAACTCCCTGTGTCCTCACAGCCAGCAGTCCCTTGGTGCTGTGACTTCTGGCACCTTGAGGGTTTTCTGTCCCTCAACAAATTCCCCTTTATTCTGTGCCATGGCTGGGTTATGCTATGGCTCTAGATTATCAGAAAGGTCTTTTCCTCCCTCCTTCTCTTGACTTCTTGCAGTTGCAGCGGTGGCGTTGATGCACTCAGTGGGACCTGGGGACAAGCAGGACATCTCCTTTGCTGCCACATCACCTGGGGCAAGCATAGGGCAAACAAGAAAACAAATCGGCTGGGGAAGTTTCTTGCCTACGCAGCTCAAAGGCACCAACTGGGACAACCTGCAGACTCAAACAAAAGCCGAATCCTTGTTTCCCCTCCCGAGGCCACTTTGCTCTCTCATGCGGGACACACCTTTTTGTGCAATGTGCCCCCAGGGGCCGCGGTGATGGGTTAGCCAATTATACCAGGAGAAGAGGAATTTGATGAATGGATCATTTTTGGTGCACTCTGCACTTTTGACTCATAAATTCCACGGAAAACAAGGTAAATGGAGCATAACTTATTAATGAACAGAGCCCTAAATATCAAATGATCTGCTGTGAATCATCAGCTGGAATTGTAGAGCCTTCATATCACGCCAGTTATAGCATCCTGCGGTGGTTCAGCAATGCACAAACTCCCCAGCCCACTGGAAAGTCTTACAAGATAACCTAGGAAATAACACACTGCTTTATTTAAAGCACAGCACAGCGAGTAGCTTGCCAGACCTTCAAACTGTGACCTCCAGAGAGGGTGATCTTGCAAAGCCTCACCTTGCATGGCAAGCTTGAAAGCACTATTAAGCCCATGATGGATCGTGAGCCTTGCGAGAGGCACATGCACCCTAAATCTCAACAAGAAGCCAGGGGAAACTCAGACAGCTCCAAAGAGGGACTCCAATGAAATCTCTGTGCAGCGAGGAAACTGGGGAGCAAGAACTTTTCACACCGTATCACTTCTGCCTCTTCACTGATGGGTCAAAACGGGCAATCCTCCCAGGTTTGCAAGTCTACAGAGACCCAGACTAAGCTCGAAGCACCATATTGATTATTCTGATTATTAACCTTGAACCTCAGGCAAGATAAAGAACATGAAGGACTTTCTTTTCCACATTTCTAAAAGGGTTGTTTTGGTTTTTTTAGTAGAAAAAGCATGGAAGAAAGAATGAATAAGGAAACACCATGCACCCAGCTACATCTTCTCTGATAGGGATATCAGCACAAGGATCATGCACACATAGATGAGTGTGAGCACAGAGATGCCTCTACGCTTACTGTTTACTAGTCACGATGAAATACCTTCTCTGGGCATTCTTCTCATCACTGCTCTGGTTCAAAGTAACCAGCTTATTTCTATGCTGCTTCCTTTACAGTATGATCTATCAGCATCTCTGGAACTTCTCTTTTCTCCTTTTTTCCCAATTTTCTTTCCTGCCTAATCTTTTCTTAAGTATTCTCAAGCCTTTGGCTACAACTCTGCCTCCTGGTACTGAGCTTCAGGTACCTGTGTGCTGTGCAAATACCTTTAAAGAAAGTTTTTCTTTCACCCATATTGACAGAAGTAGTAATAATAATAATAATAATAATAATAATAAAGAGTGCCCACTTACTTTCTAAACGCTATTTCATCCTGTATGTGTAGGAATATGTCATCTATCAACTGTCTTCCTTCTAAATAAGCCTGAAGTGAGTTTCTCCTGCACCTCTTCTTGCAGCAACACCCTGTCTGTATTCTCCTTTCTCTCCTACCCCTCTGCACATCATCACCTCGTGCAAATACACCGTCTGACAAAATTTCAACCGGCAGATAGCAATTAGAACACAAAAGCAAAATAAACTACCTCTGCTTGTTGCTGTGCCACAGGCAGGAGAGTCAATAGAAAGTTGCTTTAGCTGAAACTGGTATTTAAAATATATTTCTATAAGACCATTTTAGCTGAAGGCTCCAAGCCCACCCTCCTATTGACCACCTCCAAGGCTTTAGCTGCACCTGACAGGTACAGCAAGTTTCTGGAGGCTATTAAGTAAAGGAAAGGTAACTAGACGAAGTACTGCAATCTGTTTGGAAAAACAACAAACTGGAAAGAAAACAAAACAAAATAAAACAAAAGCATAAACCAACCACTGAAATCAACAGAAAGAATGACTTTCTACCAGAAGATGTGAACTCCTCTCAAAGGGAGCTGGGAAGCATCAACCCAAACCAACAAGGGAACACAGCTACTCAGGCAAACCTGTATTTCCCCCTTACTGATATAAAAGCATATTAGTAAATAATGATTAAAGATGCAAAAGAAAGGCCAGCACAAGAAATTCATATATTAGCAACAACTGCACCTAAAGGAGACCCTTCACTGCCTGACTTGGGTATCTTTATACAACACTGACTTTATGTAGATCCTCCTGGAGATACTGTCACCACTAACAGGAATAAAGGTCCTACTCATTTTGTCTCCTTCAAGTGAGCTTTTTGTAGGTGGCCTGAGATAATACACGGTGTTTACTTAGGTAGCATATGACAGATAAGCAAGATTTGTTGCTAATTCCCCAGTACTGATGTGCTGAAAGCGTTTTCTGCTGGAAATGTAAAGGAGCAGCGTAAAGCCAAAGTTACCCATCTACTTGACTAATGTGTGCTGTTTGCCTTGGTATCCCCTTCCACAACCAGCCCTGCCTTCGCCAGCGTCACCCTGACAAAGAGGAAAACAGCGTTAATGCATTAAACCGAACGGCGAGATTACATGGGCTGCCTCTCTGAGACAAAGTGTATTAACTACTGATAAATTCCACTTCTCTTCCAAATGAGAATTAAAAAGTCACTAGCCAATACCTGCAGAAAACAAATTGCATCCCTAGAGCTATCCTGTACCTGTGCTTTGTCCACAGACACCACGGAGAACCAAAGCCACAAGCAAGAAAGTAGATGGCACAAGCAGGTTTTTGACTTAAAGATGGGAAGCTGAGACTCAGGGAGACAAAATACTCCCAGCCCCAGCCAAGGAACCTCTTTTCACATCACCTATTTCCCTCAAATCCATCCCTCTTCTCACACCTAAAGGAGAAATATACCTCTGCAGCATAGAGGGAGACAGAAAATCAAGAACGAAAAATATAAACCACAAACTAAACCAAAGCCCCAAACCACTACTGATCTTATCACAAGTGATCAGTCACCTCGAAGATCTCTTGGGGGGCACTAAATTGTCAGAGACAGCACCGGGGACAATTTATCCTCTCCTCATGTATATTTTGGTGATTTCAAGAGTAGTCAAATATACCAAGATACATCTTTCTGATCCGCTCCAAGGATTGCCTTCATTCTTCATTTGCTAGATCGGGTCTAAAACAGAAAATAAAAATAAAAATGCAGATTTCCAAAGCAGCAGCAGGTGCTACCTGGGTAGATCCAGGCTGGTGAGAGCCCTCTTAACGTGGGAACATGATGTTTCCCCCCCAACCAGCAATTTCCCCTTCAATATTGTCCAAGCCTTCACACAACACCACTCGATACTTCTGTGCTGGCACAAACACACCCAAAAAGAACACATTTTGAAAAAGCAAAATTATTCTTCTTCCCCTTTTTGTGTTTAGAATAATGGCTTTTCAACAAGGCAAATAGGAACCCGTGTTAATGTGTTTCCACGGGCAAAGCCTGAGAACAGTGTAAATTGCCTTGCTTAATGGACTCGGGAATTCAGTTATCCATTTGGAAATTTCAGTCCTTTAAGCGAGACCGAATCAAATGGTTTAGTCCTCAGGAAGCACTCGCACACGGTTTCACAGCTCTGTGGGTATCATTATTTATGTCTGTTGAATGTGATGGAGCAAACACCTTTTGGAAGACAGGATCCATCCCTCTAGCAGAAAGGCTCCACCAGCCTTTGGCACCCCAAGGGACTCCGCAGGCTCCCCATCCTTCAGGGCTCCACATAATTTCACTCAGCACAGAAAAGCCAGTAAAGGACCAGCGGGCATCCGCATCTGGCTCTCAATGTACTGTAATGACCACCAGCTTGAGTGTGTTTTTAAGATATTCCAAAGAAAATCAACTCATTTGACTGTTTTCCCCTTCTGCAGGTAGGGAGTGCCCAGGAGGAGGTGGAGTAGGGAAAGAGTTGACCATACCACACCAGCACACAGGGGACAGCCTGGGCCCCGGCCCAGGGGAGTAGAGGGACACAGCCCTGGCCACAATTGTCCCCCTGCCACGAGTAAGGTCCCTCACTCCCCTGCAATGATGCTCACATGAGCCAGGGGTGAAAAAACTCAAGTCTGTGCCCACCCTCACATTCAGAGCTAAACAGAGTCCAAAGGTGATGCTCATCTCCCTATTACATTTTTATATTTATTTTTAAATTTATTTTTANCTTGACTCGCTGCTTCAATTGCTGAGACATCAGAGATTTAACATCACATACTACCTCCAGCACAGGCACATGCCAGCCCTGACTCCCAGCCCATCACATCCCAACAGTGACTGTACAAATAAATACATCCCAGATGCACAGAGCCTGCCCCGGTACCAAACACCCTCCCCAGCCCTGCTCTCATCGAGGCTTTGGGATCCCACAAAACAAGGGTATTTTGTTTTGCACGCATGAATCTTACGAAAGGAGGAGTATAATTAAATATTAATGATAAAAAAAGATAAACTAATGTCCTTTGCAATTCATGCAAAGTATAAAAGTCGCAAGAGAGCACAGATTCCAAGACTGATTACTGCTAAATTACAGAGATGTGCAAACATGGGTATACACATCCCCTTATACCAGTAAGAAAACATACATACCCACAGCTGGGACCTAAAGCAAATGTATTGAAAATACTGAGGTTTTTTCCCCTCCTGTGTACCTTAAATGCTCAGAGGGATTATTTTTTTTTTCCCCAATTCAAAATNGCCACAAGGAGTGCAGACACGGTCATTCTGCATGGGACCAGCTGCCACCTCAGGTTTGGATTTTCTCGGCTCTAGGGATATTAGAAGNTACCAGTAAGAAAACATACATACCCACAGCTGGGACCTAAAGCAAATTTATTGAAAATACTGAGGTTTTTTTCCCCTCCTGTGTACCTTAAATGCTCAGAGGGATTATTTTTTTTTTCCCCAACTCAAAATTGAAATCAGAAACAACAACAACAAAAAACTAAAAATCACTTCTAGGATTAGATCCTGAAAGCTAGATTCCAGCTGGGAGCTCAGGCACCTGCAGAGCAGTATTTATAAATGAAAGTACTGACATGACTTTAAATACAGTGTCGTCAGAAACTTAATTATACAGCAGCAAGTCTCTAATTGGAAGTCACAGAGTAATATATTGGCTTTGTCGTGTGATTTGACACTCTCCAAACTGCTTTCCCAGGGTTGTTTGTGTTATCTATCCGGGGTTTGAACAGTGGTGTTTGTTTGCAGCCTGCGGTGGGATTAGCCCTATTTATCTTCACAGATTTTGTTTTCTTGAACACAGCCTCGATTCGCAAGGATGTTTCAGTGCACCAGGAAAAGTCTCATCCTTGCTTCACTCAGCCCAAGAAGGATCCCTCAGTCACCCCAAAAAACCCACCACCACATTCAAGCTGGCACATGGGGGTCCCATCAGCGAGATGAGCTCAGAAATGTCAGCTTTGCCCCAAAACCCCCTTCAATGCTCCAACCCCCCCGAGCTTCATGGCATGGGGTTCCTCTTACCTCTGCAAACACGGGCTGAATGAGCATTGCCAGAGATAGGCATGAAGAAAATAAAAAACTCTAAATCTCCCCTCTTCCGATTTAAAACCGTTGCTCCTTGTCCTGTCACTCTACTCCCTGACCAAGAGTCCCTCTCCAGCTCTCCTTTAGCTCCATTCAAATAACCATCTAATGCATGCCTCAACCCTGCCTCAGTCACACCGCACATCTCCAAAACTTCCAAATTAATTGAAAGAAAGTCAAAATAAATGCTAATCACTGTTGTGTTATGCTTACGTTTCATCCTCTAGATGCTCAGCCTGACCCATGTCCTGCCTCAATGTGTCCCCCCCCAGGTCCCCTCCCCTTGATCCTGCTTTCCCCTCCTGTCCAGCTCCTCCAGATGTGGAAGAGCCATAGGATCTCTCCGATCCAGCTGTGCTCCTGCTATTCCCTTGCCTGGAGGTTGGTATTTGCAGCGCCAAGTTTTGAAGCAGGAGATTACAGAACTGTAATTACTCAAGCTGGAGGCTTCCAACCCGACTGATTTGTCCTGTCATTTAAAACAAAGGGAAAAAAAACACAGAACAACAACAAACAAAACAAAAGAAATAAATAAAACCAACCCTACTTGTTTCCAAACACAGTTGGGAGAGATATAAACACAGGGCCCCTTGGCAGGGCTCCAGTCGGCATTGTGCCACACGCAGCATTGCGAGAGATATAAGAGATATTTTCTACAGCTATTAAAAAAAAAAAGAAGAAGAAAAAAAAGATAACAATGAAATTGCTATTACATCTTAAACCAAGGGTTATGAAAAGCCGAGACAATAAATCCACTCAACTTCAGATAGCCTGAAGAAACGTGACCTTTTCCCTACCGTCTGTAACCCAGAAGACTGAAATGAGCACACAATCCAATTACGTTCTATTTTTATTTACCTAATCCACCAGCAGATGGCCTTTAAATTTTCCTAGTTTTGGAGATCTGCTCAGGCAGAACTGGCAGTGTGACTCGCATCCCCCTGTAGGGAAGGGTTTGACGACAGCCCCACTCCAGCCATCACTTGGTTATTGCCTTCCCAGGCCTCCGCTCATCAGACCCTTCCCTTGTAATTAGATACATATATTTTCTTTGCTTCCCTATTAGATTATGAGGTATTTAAGGCAGGTATCATCTTTTTGAGCTATGATGGTGCAGTATCTAACACAAGCAGAGTCTAGCCCTTTGGCTGGAGCACCTAATCACCACCGTAATGAAAATATTTCATCTTCAGTATAAATTGAAGAGCCAATTCTTAATTAGCTGGGATAACCAAAGTATAAATACCTAACGTATAGCAAAAAATATGGTTAAAAAAGGTACGTAATTTAAACTGAACACAATATGCTTTTATAGCTTATGTATAAAATTTAATTATTGAATTAAGCCACAATCCCTTTGTCGTGTCAGCTCTATCAACCACACACCTGCAGAAAGGCTCAAGCTCATGGATCCAACTGGAAACTTCTCCTTCTGTTTCCTTTTTTCCAGTTCTTTAGAAACATTTTTGGATGGCATCCCCCGCCCTATTCCAAGAGGAGAAACTCGCTATGGCCCAAGGGTAAGTCAGAAACACCGCCTGTGCCAGCTGTAGCACCAGGAGCAGCCTAAACCACCTATAACCTTGTAGCCTGCACTAACAACCCACTTAGCACCGGGCTGAAAGTATTAAGCACCCTGAAGAAGACACAGCATCAACATTTGCTCCCACATCACTGATTATTTTAGGCCTCACTTTCCTACCTGGCTATAAAACAGAAGTACTTCTAGAGGTCAAGAACATGTATTTTCAATGCTTAGTTCTTCAAGTCGCAAACTCCTCCCTGTGGCCTTGAAGCCTTCTGAGCTGGTTGGACCTGAACATTATGACTCAGTACTGAATTATTCCCAGTCTGTATCCCTGAATAAATCAGATTCTGTCTCCGTTTCCTTCCAACTTCATCTCTTTAGTATAAACGCTCTTTCAAAGTACATTTGAGAGAGGGAAAGCAACCTAATTCACAGACAGAGGGTGGTACAGGAGTACTGCGTTTTCCTCCCCCAGTCCTTGCTGCGCAGAAGATGACAAGGCACTGCAAAACAACTGGACAGACAATCCCGAGGGACTGGGAACGAGCAATGCAACTGGAAGAGCAAAGCAGCCCAGGGAAACACCAGGAGAGGGAGCCAAGGCTCCAAAACCTGTTGGTTTGGGGAGCTTGGTTTTTCCCACCCCATTAAGCTGGTGTTAGAGAGAAACAGGTGGGATTCAGAAAAGTTTACCCAAAAGGTATTGCATGACACACAACACAACCACGGCTTGGAGATGCTGCTGGGGAAGGTAGGCTCCCTCATCATGGATGCAGAGCCCATACCTTCAGGTAAGAGGATGGTTGTCCTCTTTTCAGGAAAAGCAAGAGCAGGGACAGTCAGGCACAGCCACACACCACCCTGCCCCGCCATTCAGACATCACTGCAATTTTCTGAAACACTGTGATTTTGTGGGAGGATAAGAGCTTTGGCATCACTCGAAAATGAAAAGCTTCATCAGCCACTGCCGTTGGCACTGTTGCGTTTCTTCCTGTGGCTCAAAGCCATCTCATCGGTGTGCGTCCGTGGCTGGCTCTTTCAGCCCTCGACAGCAGGGCTCATGGTAGCCTGCAACTGTTGAAACTCAGTGAATAACAGGATGAAAATTTTGGATTATTTGTTTAATGTAAATCAGAACTTAGCTTCGCGAACAAAGGCTACAGAATTTGGTTCTGTAGAAAAATCGGGAATGCTCCCGAAAGATTCTCTTCCTACGTGAACAGCAGATAGAAGGAAAAATAATAATTTGTCAGCTGCTTCAAAAATAAAAAAATAATTAAAAAAAAGAAAGCAAAACACCACGTCATACACAGGGCCTTGAACTGCTAGCTGACAAGAGAGAATAAGCAAGCAAGCTTTGAAAAAAATACCTTATTTGATTTTTTTATATGCAAGTGGGAAGATGAACTCATGTTGTTCCAGAACATGCTACTATCAGGAGTATAACTTCTAAGTTATTGTATCCTCACTATTCACCTCAGTTAATTTCCATTGCTGTAGCAGTTTGAGAAAGGTTCACAATACAAGGAAGTTGGCACCTGTGTAGGACCTACTTTAGCAGGAGCATCGGACTAGATGATCTCCAGAGGTCCCTTCCAACCCCGTATCATTCCGTGCATGTCATAACCACCCTGAGATGACCTAGGAGTGCAACTGAACTGTGGCAGGGAGATGGGCCACACCACTAACATGAAATTACCCTTCCTTTTCCTGGAAATGACCCAGCGACTCCTGCACAGCATCCTATTTTCACTGCTGAGATGTCACCTTCTGGGTATTGGTTTCCCAAAGCGGTGGAGTAAAGAAGTGTCCTCTCTGCATTAAGTCTTTAGGTCTCCTTCCAACTTCCAAAAGCCCTTAAACAACATTAGGAGCTAACTTATCGCAAGAAAATCTGATCCATAACCGAGCCACAAGGGACCAAAGGAGTTGGCTATCCTCATCTTTCAGCGTTTTGATGAGCTTCATCTCATCTCCATGTAAAAGGTTTCCCAACATGTCTGAGTGTCCTCTTCCAGGCAGCTTCCCCCTACCTGAGGAAGCCCAAATGCCTGTTCTGAGCACAGCCTGGCTGTGACAGTCACTGTTGGGGGGACACATCCACCCTCTGACCAGGTCCACATGGGGCCATCTCCAAGAATTGCTCAGCTCCACCACAGAGGATGAGCAAATTCATCATTTCCACCCCTCCTCTCCTCTACCCAACAAAGCCTGAGTGAAATAAAGTACCATTACAAGTAAAATACACACACTTCAACAAATCCATATTTGCATAAACCTGTGGTTTTGTGCACTACAAAATGGAATGTAAATTGCTTGAAGACACTTTCCCCTTTTCCTTGCCTTTTAGCAGAGCAAAATATGATTTACATTCTGTTTGCAGGCAAATCAAGTGAAATGTTTAATTATAAATAGCACTTGTAAATATAATCCTTTCAGCTGGAATATTTGTATAGTGAAAATGAGAGAGACCTTAATAATTATTTCAGTTACAAAACTTAATTAGACCTGTTTCTCATTCCAGCTCAGGCCCCGTGCAATGCTCCGGTGTAAATCTGCACTTACTCCATGGGGCCATGAAACACCCAGAAACAAACCCTCCGTAAGGGAGAGGCATCAAAATTCCTCCAGCTCCAGTAACACTGTGAAAAAAACTCACACCAGCTGAGGATCTATCCCCAAACAGATATAAGTGGTCCCTAGCAAAAATTAAAATTAGGCCCATTATTTTTAGTTACTGAGAGCTGAAATACACACTTTCCAAAGCCAAGTCTGCATCCAGCAGATTAAATATTTGTATAACGTGCCACCAAGGTTATGGAAAGGTGGGAGAGAACATATATCAATGCTGACAGGTGTTTTTTTCCCCAGATACATTTACTAGAATAGATCATCTTCTACAGTTAATAGAGTACAAGATATTATTTTTATGTTTGTCTAATTGCTCAGATACTGTGAGATGCCACCAAGTTGGAAAGCTGTAACCCTGACCAATCAAGTTGCAGCCTCAAGGCCACCAAAAACTGCCAGATGATACAAAAACTGGAACTAGAGATTAAAGAGGACATTTAAAAGGCAAGAAAACTCCATGATATAAAGCTGAAAACCCTGCAACAAGGAGAGGTGTTTCTTTCACGACGCCTACTGTGCCAGGGCTTGGCCATCCAAGGGAATTTGAAGAGCAAACAACAAAAGAAAAGAAAACACACTGTTTTGTACAACAGGCTCTTTCTTTAAATTAACATCTGAGGTTTGATTTGTTTTCAGGAGTTCATTCCTCCTCTTTGCTCTTCGGGTGAAGCCCTCTGTGGGCCATCACAGCTCAATGTATGATAATGAATGCGATATCATATACAGAGTTATTCTAACATCAGGCTGAGAATAAATAGAAACGGTGTTTGCATGAATTCTCTTCAAAAATAAGAGGCTTGGATTTTTATGACACTGTCCCTTATCAACGAGAACAAAAAAAAAAAAAGCTAAAAAAAGAAGAAAAAACCCAACAATCTGAGTAAAAGCCGAACTGAATCCTTGCAGATCATCACAGGCTCCAGAAACGAGCTGTGGGAGAGCCCAACCACCTTGACTCATACATACAAACAAGTTTCACCTGGGCAAGTGACTACTGTGAGGTCCCACCTTGATCTTCAAAGCACATCATGAAAATTCACAAAGGATGGAAACTGCACAAATAATTTTTTATTTTTTTAAGTCCTGGGGACTCAACCAGGCTCAATGTTAATTTCAAGTTATTTACAGAGAGGCTCAAGGACTCCTGGAAAACCAGCAAGGCAAGTATCTTCACCTGGGAGTACCCAGGTACTTCAGAAGTCCAAACCTTAATCCTCTTCCCTAATAAACCATTAGTGATGGAAGGTAGAACAAAAGGTAAAGCATCACAGCCTGGAACTGGAGAATCCAAATGGCCTGGGATGACAGAGAGGTTTGTATATTGTCTTAATTTTACCAAGTCATAGACTCATAGAATGGTCAGAGTTGGAAGGGCCCTTCAAGATCATTGAGTTCCAAGCCCCCTGCCCTGAGCAGGGACACCTCCCACCACACCAGGTTGCTCCAAGCCCCATCCAGCCTAGCCTTGAACCCCTCCAGGGATGGGGCAGCCACAGCTTCTCTGGGCAACCTGTTCCAGTGCCACACCACCCTCACAGCAAAGAAGTTCTTCCTAATATCTAATCTAAATCTCCCCTCTTCCAATTTAAAACCGTTACCCCTTGTACTATCACTCCACTCCCTGACAAAGAGTCCCTCTCCAGCCCTCCTGAAGCTTTCTTCAGATACTGGAAATCCGTTTGTCAGGGAGCAGCAACTGCCTAAAGGCTCCTCTCCATCTCTTCTGAAGTGCCAGAGCTGTAAGTGGCTTAACCATGAGCAGAAGGGAGAACTCCAACCTTGATCACATCCATAGTTTAAAAGATAAACCCCACCACGAGCAACACCTTGGAAACCTCTTCCTTGATTTTATGGGAAGGTATTTTAGACTCATACCTAAAGGCTTGAGGTGTACAGATATTTGCATCACGATAAAGCTGTGTCATACTAAAGAGCACGTGGAAGAGCACTGAATCAGAGGCACCTCATGATTTCACAAGATCTAAAACAACTTAAACCAATGAAGCCAAAACACTACCAAGAGACGAACATTGCAAGTTAACTCAGCTCAGCTCCAGGTTCAGGTGCACCAGCTGAACATCTCATCAAGGAGGGCTTTGCCCTGAAAAGCAGCCAACACCTTTGCACAGACGGCACCCGCAGCCCTTGGTTAAACAAAGGAGCAAGGTCCCACCAAAAGAAACTGCAAAGGGGAGTCTCAGGAAGGACAAAAAAATATCAGAGTTTAGGAGCTGTGAGGGACCTGTCAGCTTGGACAGGCTTTAACCACCTCATAAAAACCACCCAACAGCTTCAGATACACAACCTACCTTAGCAAACAGAAAGCATGGGAGACAAGTATTATAAAAATAAATAAAAGAATAATGTTGTTATTGTCCATTAGTCCAATGTATTTCTTAAGAAACCAGGTGAGGAGAGTAGAAGTAAATGGACAGACATTCTGAATGTGCTGGTTTGTAAATTAGGAAAGAATCTACCACACAGCAATTACACGTTCAGTTAACTCTGGGGAGAAACTTCATCATTTTCATTAAGAAAAAGGCGTGCAATTTTAACTTCGGCATGAAACAGTTTATCCCCTACTTGGTATTTCTTTCTCTTCGTCAGCTTAATGCCTCAAAATTATTTATCTGACTGTTTATCTCTGTTTTTGAAGGACACCTTTTTGTGCCTTCGAGCCACTTTATTCATTAGCTCTCTGGAGTTCACGTCCTATTTCATTATGTTTTAATCTTTACAGCTGTTAATTTGCATTTCATTTCCTGTTGTAGCAAAAAACAAAACAAAAAAAAGCCAACAACCAAAACCTGACAAAAAAGTTACTGTAAATATTAATACAAGTCAACGGATAATCATCCGAGGAAGCATTTTGCAACGATAACAATTACCTGCGTCTAAGGCAGAAAACAGCAATTTGGGTAGTTATAGAGGCAAAACACTTTTGAGTTGAGCACATAACGCCTTCTCAGAAACTGGGCCACCAAAAAACAGCACTTCTAATTAACAATGACTTACTCAAAAGAGAAACTGCCTGGAGAAAGACAAGACCCATGCAGTAACCAAATGCCTACAGCCCATCAGAAGTTGGGGTAGTTTATATCCTCCCTGCAGCACCTGGAAAGTACAAGCAACTGCTGAACTAATATCGCAGCCATGACAACGAGCTACAGAAACTTGGAAAAAAAAATACCAAAAAACAAAAATAAGTATCCTACATCAGAAAAACCAAGAGACCAGGCAGGTCAGGCTTCCCCAGCCACCCACTGCCTTTGCCACCAGCTCCTAGAATTGCACGGCAGCAAGTTCAGCTTTGATTTTAGGAAAGACATGCACAACTCAGCTTAAACAAAGAAAATCCTTTGCAACTTACTGTGATCTGCACCATCCTCCTGCAGGCTCTGAACTCTTCTTGTGCCGCCCCAGGTTCCTCTGCAAGGAGAAGTCAAAAGAAAACCAACAGTAAACCATTCTCCCCCAGCTCCACCCTGGCTCAGATGGACCATGTCATTTGGGTAATTACCCTCATTAGGCAAATACAAAGCAGGCTTGTAGATGCAGGTTAAGTTTGAACAGAAGCAAACACTTAGCGATTTAAAAGGTGTGAGTGGAAAACCCCCCAGCTTTGCCTGGTTTCCTAATTAACCTCCCGTGGGCACCCAATGGGCTGGGGAGGGGTCCCTGGGGAAGAGGGAGGTTCCTCACAATAACTCCACGAAAGACGACAAGGGAAGTTTGGAGACTGGGTTTGGGACAAAAAGCTTGCCTTTTTGTCACTCTGCTCCTCAGCCTCAGACAAAGTCCCCATTTTCTCCCACCCCATAAACCATATTTCCGGGCTTGGTTATTACTACATGTCCCCAACGCATGGCTGCAGCATCAGTAAGGAAACAGTCACCCTGGAGTGGCCATAGCTGGGGTTTGAGCAGAGGCTATCTAAAAGCTTGACTCCAAACATTCAGCTCCCCGGTGTTTGCAGGAGGATTGCCTCTAAATCCTCACACTTGCACCTTCGTAAAAGCTCCAGCAGCTTGTACCATCTAAAGCCACTTCTCTGAGCGGTTGTGTGTCCTGCCCATCTATCACAGCAACCTGCTCTCCCAAGGTGCTGCAGGCAGGCAAAGCCAGGCAGCTATATAGGCTTAACACTCATCAAAAAATAGATGAGGCTCTTCCCTTTATTGTTTTCCTCTCCAGTTCCTCAGCTCTTTGGTGATTCCCTGATTGTTTTCATAGAGACCAGCTCTCCACCACCCACCCAGCCCTGGGGGACCCTTTGCAGGTGATTTTCATTGGCAGCACCTGACCGAAGGAGCTGGCATTAAATGGGCATAATGCCCTAAGGATCCTACGGGATCGATCCTTGCAATAGAAAAACTTAAGAACTTCAACCTAGAAAATAGAGCCTTCCTTGGTGAGAGATCTGAGAGAATTTACTTCCATCATTAACTTGGAAAAGGCTTGG
Organism: Thinocorus orbignyianus; assembly: GCA_013400375.1. Taxonomy (NCBI): domain Eukaryota; kingdom Metazoa; phylum Chordata; class Aves; order Ciconiiformes; family Thinocoridae; genus Thinocorus; species Thinocorus orbignyianus. The sequence goes on from VXBW01002449.1 coordinate 26,390, forward strand.
AGCTGAGCTTTTAGATGTTCTCATGGAGTTCCCCCTTGCAGGAACAGGAATCTGTTTCACAGAGTTTTCAACATTAAGAGTCTTCCTCCCATGTCTGGGAGGAAGAAAGAGGGAGGGGAGCAAGGAAGAATCCCTGGTGCCCTGCAAAACCATGGAGAAGAACAAACCCACGATGCTATGCCAACAGAGCAATCTCCCAAAGAACTGGGAAAACCAATGCTGATCCAACAGGGACAAGAGCACCAACCTCCTGCCAGAAGGGTACGTTATAACTTTCAAGGTGGAAGGATTGGCAACCCCACAGAGAAAACTGGAGCTAATAAACTCAAATAACGAAGCACCCAGGAATTAACTGGAATTTTGCAGCTGCAGATGTCCTGCTGAACAGAGTTAGTCTTGAATCTTGAATCTGCAAATCCTCTGCTTCCCTCCTGTCCAGAGGGAGAGGCCGAATTCTGCTCTCGCTGGGCAAAGTCTACAGCAACCTCTTTACAGTCACTTGAGTTTTGCTGGGTTTTAGAGGGATGTAGCTTAGAAGCAGGGAGGTTTTGGCTGGCAGATGAAAAAGAGTTTGGCAGGGTCGTCCCAGATACTGCAGCAGCTGCTGTGATTCACAGGTGAGAAAAACACACAGGGAAAGTTGGACCAAAAATCAAACTGTATTGAACAAGATGAAGCAAGAATGAAAATAATAACAGGAGCAGCCATCCAGGGTCAGGCAGCAGACAACAGCCTCATCCCTGCTTTATGATCTCTAATCCGAGAGGAGTTAATTCCTCTCTTCTCCCTCTTCCCAAGCTCATTCAAGAGAATCTGGCACAAGGGATGATTTCGTAGCGTTGTACCCAGACATAGCACTGAGCAGGACGCCAAGGCCCCTGCTCCCACCAGCTTAAATGTTAAGTGAATGCACAATACTTGCCTTAATCACCCTCCGGTTTGCTTTCTTCCTGCCTTCCTCTCTTTTTCCCCTCCCCAGCAAATCTATTTCCATGGAGCTTGAAAACCTTGGAAACAGCTTAGATTTTTAAGCTGTTGAGACCACTCCCAATCCTCCTTGCTCCCATCCTCCCTGTCTTTCCTGCCGCCCAAATCCATCCCTGCCTGGCTGCTGCCGCTTCTCTTGTCGTTCGTGGCACGTTCTCCACAGTTACTTTCTTAAGCTTGTTCTGTACTTAATGGAAACCTGGATCATGACCAGGGCTCTAAAACACTCTAGTGCAATCTCAACTCCAATAGATTTCTCCAATCATAACTTTGGTCACAAAAAAAAAGCATCTATTTTACAATCATCATTAAACTCTTCTTTTTCACTCTTCACTGCCGTGATGTTCCTACAGTTATACCTAATCATTAGCCTTCTCTTCTCAGGGTTAAAGTCTAAGCGGTGCAGAAAAATGAATTGCCTTTGAACCAGGGCTTTTGACAGGCTGAGAGAGTTGGGGTTGTTCAACCTGGAGAAGAGAAGACACTGGAGAGACCTTAGAGCAGCCTTTCAGCGGTTTAAGGGGGCTCCAGAAGAGATGGAGAGGGACTCTGTAGGACGAGGGATAATGGTTTTAAACTGAAACAGGGCAGATTTAGATGAGATCTCAGGAAAAAAATTCTTTATTGTGACAGTGGTGAGACCCTGGCCCAGGTTGCCCAGGGAAGCTGTGGCTGCCCCATCCCTGGAGGGGTTCAAGGCCAGGTTGGAGGAGGCTTGGAGCAACCTGGTGTGGTGGGAGGTGTCCCTGTCCAGGGCAGGGGGGTTGGAACTGGATGATCTTTAAGATCCCTTGCAATCCAAATCATTCCAAGATCCTATGATTCTAACCATCATCCCTCGAAGACGGTGAATACAATCTCCAGCAGATGATGTGGTCACCAAGGTGGTAGGAAGCAGCCACCATTCCCTCCCCATCGATAACACATGGCTCGCCTTGGGCTCATGAAAGGGTCGTTAGTAATGAAGCATCAGAAAAGTTTTTTTGATGGGTGAATGATAAAAGTAAACAGGACACGGTAATAACCAGGCTTTATTTATAGCCGGGTAAAACACCGCTGCTGTCGATTTTACAAAGTGACTTTGAGGGAACTTTTTAAAGGGGACCTGGAGAACATTTCCCCCCCCTCCCACTTGCAAACAACCGTAACCGTTATTGATAGCATTTCTGAAATGGCAGGTACAGAGAAACAGAGACTGTTCTTTTGTGTCAAAATTGTTTTATGGCGCCATATTTTTCCCTTGTTTAAGGCAGCAGCGCTCATTTACAACATTAAACAATGTGATTTACGTACTTTAGCAGAGCTTACTACATTTAAATGTTTTGGGCATTTCATTTTTACAACACACCTCATTCCAATACAATCCGTGGGCTTTTTTTTCTCCGGGCTGCGATAGGAATGCAGTTTGTGTTTTACAGCAAAATCAATGGAAGAATTAATGGGTGACGAACAAAGTAAATTGTAAAAAGTACAGCGGTTGGATGAGATCTCTTTTGCTGTTATCGATTCCATTAGCATTAGGTTGCTGGGTTGTACACAGTTTCATATTCGATGCGCGGGCAGCAGGCTTCATACTCTGCTGAAGACAACAAAAGGGGTGAAGTTCAGCACTGAAACAACCCTGCCAAAGGCATTGAGGTTAAAGCAAGAATGGACACGAGCCAAGGTGGACGCTGACACACAAGGCACTTTGGAAGCAGCAGCCGTAAACATCAGGTGGTCACGAGCGGTGCCACCCTGACTTTTATTAAAGGCTGCGATACTTGAGAGATGACATTCTCGGCTCTTTCATACTGCTGGGTTATACATTTCCTAATTAATGTGGAAAAATGACGAGAAGAGAAGACTACTCCTGAGGTTTTTTTGCTACTAGATGAAAAGCAACATTTTTTTGTAAAATGCATGCAACCTAGATTTCTTGTTAGAGACATAAACAGGGAGGAGCTTGAGCAAGCTACAAGTCATGTAATCTGGAAAACATTTTTTTTTCTTTCCTTTGCTGTCTATTCTCTCTTGAATTTTACTCTTCGTCTTGACAGGGGTACATGTGCTAATGCCTGGAAATGCACCCCCTTGAAAAATTTCCGGAGTCTCTTTCCCCATCAGAGACTCCTGGCAAAGTTAATTCAATATTTTCCTGCAAGCAGACAGCAAGACACCTCCTGCCCAGAATCACAGAATGGTATGGGGTTGGAAGGAACCTTTGGAGATCACCCTGTCCGATCCCCTCTACCAGAGCAGGGTCACTCAGAGCAGGTTGTACAGGAACGTGCCCAGGTGGGTTTGGAATGTCTCCAGAGACTCCACCACCTCCCTGGGAAGCCTCTTCCAGGGCTCTGCCACATGGAACTTCCTATGTTCAAGTTTGTGCCTGTTACCTCTTGACCTGTCACTGGACACCACTGAAAAAAGACTGGCCCCATCCTCCTGACGCCCACCCTTGAAGTATTGATAAGCATTGAAGGTCCCTGGCTGTGAGGCAGCACCCTCTGCACGAGTGACACCAGGCAAATGATGGGTTCACATCCTGGGTCCTCTTCTGTCTTTGCATCACATCCTACTGCCTCATCCACAGCTTCTGTGCCTGCAAAATTTAAGCTGCTCTCTGCAATACTCAGATTTGTGGAAAACTAACAGGTTTGCAGAAAACTAACAGCTCTGGATCAAACATGTTTGCAGACACCTTTGCAAGTGCCCAGTTAACTCTATTATTACTTAGCACGCTGACTTACATTTCTGTTTCACAGCCTGTATCAACAAATGGCAATGATGACCTTCCACACTTAGAAGCATCCATGATCCTTCTTATTCTGAATAACAGATTAGATGCATCTGTTCATTTTGCTGCATTACTTTTCAAAGCTATGACCCAATAAAGCAATTACTGTTCAAATCAGGCGCTAGATATCTTCCACAGCCAACAGGAAAGCATTCTGGGGTGCTGTAGCATCTGTTACTATTCTCATCTTCTCCCTTTCCTTAGGGAACATCCATTTCATTTCCATAACTGTCAACAGGTTTTAATAGAACCCTGCAAAAAGGTCCAGGAACAGTAGTCATGACATACATTTTTCTGCAATAATATTATCCTCCAAATGTTCAAAATCATCTTTACACGGCACCTTTTGTTCACTCTTTGCTAGTCGAAGCCTGAAAGTTTATTGCTCTTCGAGATGTACTTGGAGGAAAAGAGTTTAATTATATTCTGTTTCAAAACAAATTGTTGATACAGACTCGAAGTGCCAGTAATTAGATAATTTCACAGTGCACATTCCATTATCACTGTCATACTTAATGGCTGTTTACTTGAAGAGTCCTTCTAGCATTGCAGCTAGATGGTGTGATTGGTAAGGTTCACCCATTGCTCTCATATTTAAAGTAACGAGCTCCAGAGAAATTCCTACTCAAATTTGGAGATTTAGATGGCAACGATTAAAATGCTGGCCTTAATGAAATTGGTAATAAAATACTCATTGACTTGCCAGGGTTTAAATATAATCAGTTCCTTGCAAGTAAAGATGATTAGAGACATAAACCAAGTATTAAATAAACAATTATTATGACCTGTGGCCTGACTTAGAGTACTAAAAGGGCTGATGTAGAAAGACCATGTTTATTCGCTCATGGCCCCCTTAAATCTGATTAAAAGAGGTTAAAAATACATTAAATCTCCATAAAGCACTCAGCAGAAAGCTTACAACCAGTAACTCCTTACCTCTGCAGGTCCTACCTGTGTCCATACCCCTGGAGAAGGGGAAGGGGTCCCCTGGCCATAGCAGGGAGGACAGAGGATGAGAGCAGAAGTCTTCAGCCACAGCCACCACATCTTCCACCAGTTCCAGCACTGGGAGGGAAAGGGCAAACACTGTCAACTCCCAGGAGGAGGTTCTGCTGGGCCACACCAGAGGGGCTGGGCAAGGGGCCAAGTTCCCCACCCTGCTCCTGAGCTTACCACCCACTGCAGTCCTAAAGTCACTGGTATTTTGGGTCATTATGCCACCAGCCTTCAATGGGTCATTTCTGGAGCAAAGTACAAAAAAATCTGCATCATTTTCTAATTTAACAGAGGTAGGATTTTTAATTTTTTTCATTTTCTGTCTTTTTTTTTTTTGAGACTGAGATATGCACGCATTATAATGAATTTTTTATGATTCTATTAAAATACTGCATAATTATCCATCTATATTTTTGTCATAACGGATTTTGATCCCTTTTTAAGTTGTTGACGATTTTAGATGCAGGGACTACTGCTTAAACCACGCACCACCAGGCATAGTGATTGCCAGTTTCGTAGCACAGGATTATATGATTCTAGTGTTATTCAGCAAGGCATGGACTAAATTTAAGCCTGCTTAGTGAGGCTGCTTTGAGGAATCACCAGCTGAAGTATCCATCAATATGCAGCGAGCTCAGCCCCTACCAGCTGGAGCATTCAAAGGAAAGTAGAAGCATCGTTATGGGCTGGATATTAAAGATGGTTAACTTGCAACACGCTTAGCTTAGCAAAGTGCTGGGTAAATACAATTTTCTGCTAAGAAAAAAACAACCACAAAGTACTGCTTTATTGGTGAGACAGTGCACTACCTCTGGAAATTAGAGGGAGCTCCATAAAAAGCTTTAATTTTGGTTCACCTACCAGGGTGGAGGAGGAGCCGAGGTCTTTATCCTAAAGAGGATGATGCGAATAGTGAGATGTTTTTAACAACCACCAAGAAACACAGATAAGGAAAACACCAACTACATTTTCAGACGTAGCTCTTTGAAATGTATTAGGAGCCAGTTTTGCCCAGCCTGCCAAGAACTATCATTTTTATTTTAAATTAGGTAGTAATTTGAGGAAAAAGAGCTAATTTGCTCATATTTCTGGACAGTGGAAAATATAATGCCAGACTGTAGTGACGTGGAGGCTCAACTCCTTAATACAGAGATAAGCATTCTTTAAGGTAACCTTAGCACCATAACATATTGAGAAATTCACATTTTCAGTGGCTTTTCCTTTGTTTTGGTTTCCTACACAGTCAAGAGCACGTGCTGAAGCCAGTTCTTCTCAGATGCCAGCTAAGAACCAGCAAAAATGCACAGTAACCAACTTCTCCATGGTTTTACCTGAGAAACATCTTTACTTCCCCCCTAATTGGTGCAGCACTTGCAGAGATTTAATATCTCCAAGCCTTCATCTCGTGATCAAGTTCAGGTGAGGCTGGTCGAGGGATTCAGAAGTAGCCAGACAGGAGGTGAGAAAGGAAGGCAAAAAGCACAAGCCTTATTCCCCTATTCTCTTAAAAAAAAAAATAGGCCTGGAAAAAAATAATTAAAAAATAAAGATTAAAATATAAAATACCTAAATGAACATTACAATATCAGCTATCTGAATATGCAGGATGTCATCTGCAGCCTCTTTTTCCCTTAAGTAAAGAAACTGTCAGATAATGGCCAAATAAATCAGGGAGCGTTATCAGCCGCGGCTGCTGCCCGTGCCTGTGAAGTGCAGCGTAAGCTCTGTTCCCAGACTTATGAAGCACTCCCAAATTCAGATTGTTCTCCATGAGGCATGCTGAGATCTGGATATCATATTTCACTTTTTAATTAAAATACATTTCTCGCTCCCGATCTACAGAAGGAAAAACAACATAAAAGTAATTGAGACTTCACGTTTCACATGTCAAACCATGATAGCTTTTCTTATTCACTGGCATGCCAAATAAGTACTTATAACAAGATTCACCATCAAAAGCGAGCTGCCTCCTTTCCAAGGATGACGGAATCAGGCTTAGATAAAATAGGAACCAGCTCATGCTCAAAATGAATCCGGGTGTCAGGCTGCTGCACCTTTGCAAAGTCCTTCATCTCTCTAAAACCTGCCGTACTTCATTATGGCGTATGGTGAAATGCACCAGCCTCTCCAGGCATTTCGCAAAAAATCACCTACTAAAGCAGACAGTATTCAGAAATTAATGCCTTTAGTACCCAGGAGCAGGACTGAGCCATATATTGCAGGCTGGAGTTTCAAGGTCTCCTTCATCCTCCCTTGGTATCAAGTGTTTTGTTGTAGCCTTTTTGTTGTGGAGAGCTTTTATTTCTATGGGTTTCTCTGCCAGTAATACACCATTAAGAGGAAAGGCATGAGAAAACCAAGCAAAGAGAAGAAAATAAAGTATTTTTACTCTTGGTTTCATGTCCCTCCCAACCCTTAGCACCTTCCATGGCCCCAGCGACTGGGGAGCCACGAGTGCCCAACCGTGGAGGGACCGCTCCTGAAGGTTGTGGTCCTCAGATGGATGAACTTCACGGGGTCATGGCTGGAAAACAAGGTTTAAATTTTATACCTACACAGAAGAACCGTTCAAAATGAAGCTTCAGCAGGTGGTTTTATTCTGATGCGGATTTTTAACACCACTTCTAGTGCTGGGGGTTGGAAACTGTGCCACCCTGGGATGATCTTCTCTTTTAAAACAGACAGCGCAAAACTTACCGCAATTTAAAATCTATCTGCCTCTGCCATGATGCCTCGTCAGCTGCAGAGGCAATTTGGCAGCATACGCTATGCAAAGTTAGAAAATACAGGGCTGGATGGTGCAGAAATAATGATTAGTGGAGTAAGATTTGGAAGACACCCGAGACTGGTGTTCAGGAATGCCGAATTTGCCCATTACCTCAGCTTAATGGAGCACTTGCAAGTCTAAACAATGAATTTTCTGGAGATTTTCAATAGCTTCCTAAAGATCAGAGCACAGGCACCAACTCCCAACACCAACCCAATTTCCTTCTTGTGGGAGCTTTTCAATTAGTCTGGGAAGAGCAGGTACAAAAAAAATACAGCACTTGCATCAGTCTCTATACCTTTGCAAAACTTTTCAAGAGCAAATAACTGGTCCCAAGGCTGGGTAAATAGTAAAGGAGTGTTATTGTACCGCAACCAAGACATTTGAAATCTTTTCAATTACTGCCATTAAATTTCCTTCTTATTTTCATTTGTTAGTTCCACCTCGTTTTGGACCCGTTCTTTCGTTTCTGCATTAAATCTGATTAGTTCAGAGCCACCATCTGATCATGCCTCAAGCCCCCTGGCTAGCTGGGACATCAGACAAAAGAAAAGTGATTAGAAACCCCACATGTAACATGTTCTGTCTCGTATCTACTGAGAGATTGTTCCAGGAAATGCAAAACCAATGTGGCCTGACACTGGGGAAAGTTAGAAGACCAGGAGACATAAAACGCATGAGTTATTTTTTACATTAGGTAGCAAACTGAGTTCTCCTTTAACCACTTAATTACCTTTGGCTGACAGGAAAAAAACATTGCTGTGAAAATTAGTATTATCTTTATTATGGATGTGTCCCTGAAGATGCTGATGCACTGACTTATATATCCACGTACGGGGCCTGGAAGCCATGAAATAATTCTACCTTGTGAGCAGATGCAAAGGTTTTGTACTATCGCCAAGGATTTATTATGTAGTTTAACGGTCATTACTTAACATCATCTGCTCTCTTTATATATTCTCTATCACCATACCCATTTTCCTCTTTCAGCCTTATTATCTTGTGTATATGAACAAAGAATATAAAAGGGTGACGGGCAGTGGAAACATAAACCAGCCCTAACTGGTCACAGGCAAGCCAAGCTCAGCACCCCTGAGCTCAGAACAGCCTCAGCAGAGGGCGTTTTGGGTATATGACACAATTTTGCTTATAAAAAAAAGCAGGATCTGCCTTGCCTTTCCCATTTGGAGGCACTTTCAGACACCTCAATGTTTTTATTTCCAGTGCCTCAGTTCTCCACCCATGAACAACGTTGCCACTGTTCTGCCAAGACCAAGCTCAAGAGTTTCTGCAACTTTCTTTTTTCTTTTTTTTTTATAAAGCAGACATTACCGATGCCAGTGGCTGCCATCCAGGCAAAGCATCTGTATTTTCACAAACTGGTCCTGTAGCAGGGCTGGACATAAACACTGTGCATGTCCTCCCCAATGTTTTTCTTGGAGGCTCCGTGTAATCCAGAGTGTGAGATTAAAAAAACATCCCCTTCTTGCTGCTGAGATTGCAGGTCCCTCTGCAGAAAGCTGTGCCCGGCTGAGGAAATAGCAGCGAGCACGATGTCTGCCCAGAACAGGCAGAAAATGGTCAGAACTATCTCCGGTAACATCTGCTGCTGCTGTACGTAGAATAAATCATTAATATTTCAGCGGAGCCGGCTCGGTATTGCAGTGTTAGCAGTCACCTGCACATACACAAAATATCCTCTTCCAGTATTCACTTTTCCAGCATCCCCATCCATCCTGACACTCTGCAGTAAGTTTTAAAAGATGTATTGCTCCCTCCCATTTTCAAAAACTATCTGGCATTTCTATTGCTTTTAGACATATTAACAAAACCTATAAATATTCCAGGACTCATAACTCATAAAGACACTGATTTCTGTATTTTTTCAATGCAGCCTTCTTACAGTTACCTATAGATCTTCAGAACCTTTACCCCACTCTGATGAGTTCCCAATCCTGCAGGGCTGAATCCAGCTCTGGTGCCATCAACATCAGAAGAAGGTGGACCTGTTGAGTTGGGGAGGTTCAGCGTGGAGAAGACAAGGCTCCAGGGAGACCTTGGAGCCCCTTCCAGTCCCTAAAGGGGCACCAGAAAAGCTAGGGACAAATTTTCTAGCTGGGCTGGTTGTGATAGGACAAGGGGGAATGGCTTTAAACTAAAAGAGGGAAGATTTAGACTAGAGAGAGGAAGAAAATGTTTACTCTGAAGGTGGTGAGACACTGGCCCAGGTTGCCCAGAGAGTTGCCCCCTGTCCCTGGACACATTCAAGGTCGGGTTGGAGGGGGCTCTGAGCAACCTGGTCTACTTGAAGATACCTCTGCTCACTGCAGGGGGGTTGAACTAGGTGATCTTTAAAGGTCCCTTCCAACCCAAAATGTTTTATGATTCTATAAAAATATATCAGAAATACCTGTCTTGAAAATAGGTGGCCTTTTAAAACATCTTTATTCCAAATAGGTTGCTTTGGCAAGAGCAAAAATGACACGAAAGTCTTTGACTTTGCTGTGGTGGCACTGGGGAGTGTTCTCCACCACTGTGGAGTTCCTGGCAAATGCAAATACCAGTGAAATGTATGTCTATTTGGGGCTACGTGTCCATTTTCTTGTGTGCCCCAAAATTTACTTGGTCTATAATTCATAAAATTCAATAGGAATCATGCAGAAAAATTTCCAAAAATTTCAATATGCAGAAATACCAAAACAAACAAATTAGAAGAACCTTTGACTTCCTCTGCCCAAATAATGTAGCTCAAAAACTACTGACTGGCTACTCGCAGTGATTAAATTCCACAGTGTGTTGACACTTGAGCACTCGGGTTGCTTTGAGTTTAACCCACTTAGTTTCCTTCCGAAAATAAATCCTTGAACTGAAGCCAGTCCCTAAGAGAAACCTGCATTAGGCTATAATCATAGTAATGTTAAAGCCTAGTCTGAGAAAGGTAGATTTCCCAACACTTGGAGGACATACTGTCTAATTTACACTGCACCTAACCAACAAGGACTCTCAATTGAGATGTTTAAGAAAAGGGGAAAAAAAAAAAAAAGACAAACAAACAAAAAAAACCCCAACAACAACAACAACAAAACCAAAAAAACAAAACCAAAATATGTTGATCCTTCTCTCCAAAACCTGCAGAAACAGTCATGGGGGAAGTTCAGCTTGTGACAGCAAGTTCTCACACGGTGACCTCGGTCACTGTTGAGCCTATTGCATTAGATCTGAAACTAAAAGGGGAAAAAAACAGAGATTAGTCTGAAATAAAAGCATAACTAAATGGCGTGTGGAAACTAAATTGCCGTATCACAGCTTAGTGTCCAGCCCAGATCTGGGTATTATCAGCACTTATGATACAACAAGCCATTGACTCATCAGTGGCATGACAGTTAATGGCTCTGCTGACAAGCATAAATCTATTCCACCACTATTTTGTCTTATTAATTAGGAGAGGGGGGAGCTGCATTTGTAGCACGTACAAGTGGCTCATCTCCTGCCTAATGTGAAAGGTTTTATTTGGCTTGAAAAATTCTTCTCTTTAAACTGTGCATCAAGGTCATAACACATGGGCAGCTTCATTCACCATGGCATTTTGATGGTGGCTGCTCAAGCCATGGGCTTACACACCGTATCGTTATTTCCCACACATGAGCCAGAGAAGCAAATAAACTTTTGATTCATAATGGGAATACAATGGCAGCAAGCTGAAAGCCTCCCCTGAACAGCTCTAATTAAAGGTATTAGGAGTTAAGGTACAAGCCTGCAGACGGATAGCAATATAAATCTACTCAGTCTCCACGGAAATATTTATCGCTATCCCCCAATATTGCTACCCCTGTATGTATTTGATCAATATTCAGCATTGCCTCCGCTTTGCCCGAAGTCCATGCAATAGGCTAAATTAGCTTTTTTCTATTACCGTATCAAAGGTATGTTTGAAATTGAACATCACAGTAATTTAGCTGAAATTACAGGCAGACCAGGTCTGTCTTGATCAGTTTGCAAAACCCTCTACATTAATCATATTAAAGACATTGCAGATGAACAAATCAGCAATGCGGGCAGAAAACTGGCTGCCTTGGAGAAAAGGTCTCACGTGTGCCTGATGCTGAAGACACAGGGATGCCTGGTTGCAGCTGCAGATGGCCATGCTTCCACATCACCCACCATATTCGTCCCCTTCCCGAGCTTCCCACCACCCAGAAGTGTGTCACCATCACCAAGAACGTTGACCATCACCAACAACATTCACCATCACCAAAGCATCCCACGGATGTTGAGGGCTGGTCACAGTAAGACCCACACTAGATGTTTTGGCCCGATTTGAAGACACTGTGATTTCCCCTGGATCATGCAGCAATTAATTTTCCAGATATCAACTAGCAGTGAAAACGTGGCATTGTGCAGATGGTATGAGATGTGCAGCAGGACTGGTTAGCTCAGAACCCATGTGTCAGTAGCCCCAACAACATGGACATGGGTGGCTGGAAGAGCCAGTGGCAGAAGCTTCCATGCATCCTGCTGAACTTAGGCAGCATCTACCCACAGTGGATGGGGTAGATCCATCCAATGCCATTCCTGACCCCAACAGGTGTTTGGCTCCTGGTTTTGTCCTTTCCTAAGAATGAGAGCTCTTGCCTTTGTCTTCTCCAGCTCTTCCAGCCTTTGCTGCCCTCCAGCCCCTCCTTGTTGGCCTCAGACATTCATTGTTCAGTAGAAATTTCTCCTTTTCTTTCAGTGACTTCCTTTTGCTTGGGATCTTTCTTTCTGATTCTGACAATTTTTAAATTACACCCTTAAAATAAACCTCACAATCAGCAATATATAAATTATAATTTCCTTCTCCACATGCTTCAACTATTATCTTAATCAAGCAATCATATTACTTCACATATAGCCCCTCGTTATCCAAGTCGTGCCCTGTTTGTATTATACCATCCTTATCTGATGGCACACCAAAACCATCTGGCAAATCCTCACAGCTAATGTGATCCCAAGCACTTAAATATCTACTAGGCTCTTTGGTGCTGCAAGAACTCATTTCTTTGTAAAGCAATGCCCATTAGGTGGGCATTAGATCTCCAAGTGATAAGATGGCCTTTTTTTTTCATGTCCACCAGATTATCTGACTTTTTAAACAAAACTTAAAAGGGAAGTACCAGTCTGCTAAACATCAAGTGACCCAGGGCACGACTTTATCTTTAAAAGGAAACTGTCTAAAATCAAAAGTTCTTCACTGGGAACACTTGAAAAGTGAAGCTGGAAACATTTGGACTGTTATTGGAGTATAAATTCCCCATGGGATGGCCATGCATTTGCCAGGGACATGGTCCTTCTGCTCAGAAGTACCTTTAGCAGCAGGCACAGAATACCTGCCCGATGCAATGCAGACTCCTCCTTCTGCAATTCCACCCGACCCCTCCACCACAGTGGAGCCAGTGAGACTTTTCCACCCAACCACTGCCCGGGAAGAACATATTTAACATGGAAATACCCCATTGGTATGCTTGGAGCCAGCCCACCAGCTCGCCCAACACTCGGCCTCCCTCTATGCATTATTAATGAGCAACATCAGTCTCCAGTTTGCAGTCAGCTAATTTGTTCCCACAATCATGATTCCAAATATCACATGAATAATTCAGCAAGTTATTTTAACTGTAGTTAGATAAGCCCGTTAGCCATCATAAATTTAAATAAATTATCCTTTTCTCACACAAGAAGGTGCGAAAGCAGAGCGCCTTCTCAGGTGAGATACACCTCTCTGCATCTCGGGCAACACATATAGTACCCAACAACTCAAAGCCACATGGAAGTGTGCCCTGAGGAGCCCCTCTCTGCTCTGTGGCAGAGAAAGGGGGAGCCAGCTCTGGCCACTAGCCCCACTCCATGCCAGGGGGCATTTGGGTCACCATGAGTGCCTCAGACTCAGACACTTGTGGCAGTGAGATTTCAGTGTCACAAATATCCCGAGTTGAATGATGAACATCCCCTGAAAGGAGGAGAGGCTTGGCTTGGTCCTATCCCTCAGGAGCTACTAGTTTTTCCTCAGACACCTTATTTCCTTTACAGAAGCCAAACACCTGCATCTCTCATTTCTTCAAAAGAGCAATTTTGCAGTAATTGAAGACTTCAGGTATATCTCCTCCCTTGGGCTTCTCATGGCAGGATTCCATTTGGGGCTTTAAAGTTCTTCCTTCTCCCACATCTCAGAGAATCAACAAGGTGTGCTGCTGCCAGTGCCCCAGGGCTACGAAAGGAGAGGAATGACCAGGAGGTCTTCTGTCACTGTCACTGCTTGCTTTGGTCACAGGCACCAGCCCTAGGGAAGAGGAATAGAATCATAGAATGGCTAGAGTTGGAACGGACCACCCAGTGCCACCCCATGCCCTGACCAGGGACACTTCCCACCACACCAGGTTGCTCAAAGCCCCATCCAACCTGGCCTTGAACCCCTCCAGTGATAGGGCAGCCACAGCTTCTCTGGGCAATAGCTCCATGTCATCCCAAATTTCTTTAGTCCTACGAGGCTCAGCCTCCCCCACCTGAAACCAACAGAAGATGACGAGATTCTACATAAAAAAACCTCCAACCCAATACACCAAACAACCCATGAGAAGCAGTTGTTATAAGCACCGGTTTTCATGCAAGTAACCTCAATGGCAAGTGACAGCCCGCAAACCTGAATCACTCCTGGCTTTCGGCATGCCACGTGAGGAACACCCTTGTGTTGACACACAGAGTCGTGTGAGGGGACGTCACGGCACGCTGGCAACTGATTTTTGCAGCAAAACCAGAAAGCTGTTGCTCTTCATCACAGCAGGATGACGGTAAACAACTGTAAATAATATATAGGAAATTTAATTTTAGTAGGCAAAGAAAAGAAATTAAAATACCAGTCAGTTTAAATTGCTGGCATGAGAATTTTTTTCCAAGGGTTGCAGCTGAAGGTGCAGGATTTAACTCCACTTTAACAAATAGAGTGAGGTTTATAATTAACAACAGGAGAAAAATTGCAAAGGATAACAAACCTGGAGGTTTTGGGGATTAAGGCACTCGCAGACTATTAGGATGAGGATCAGATATAGAAAGGTAAAAGTAGATGGTCTCACACCTGTCTATGGTGGGGTTCTTCCAGCATATGATATCCACAACCGTATGAAACTCAGGAATCAGACTTCCCCAGGGCTGGAGCGCAGTAACTCAAGGGATTTTTAACATCCTTCCTTCTGCACGGATGCAGCTACCTCTGGGTGAAAGATGTATAGGTCCTTAGTATTGCAGATCTAAAGAAGGAGTTTAAAATTAAATTGGTACAAGTACAGAAGGAGCTTACTTTCAAATATTGCTTAGGAAGCAAAATGAATAAAAAGGTATTTTTCAGTCTAGTTTTCCAATCTCTTTTTTGAAGAAAAAAAAAAAGGGCAACAAAGGATATGAAATCTCTGTGAAAGGGAGCCAGCCCATGGGCTGGAATTATTCTGATTTCTGAAGCAAATACAGAATTTCAACTGCCTCCTATCTGTGGGCTACACAGACAGATTCAATAACCTGAAAAATGATGGACTTTTCCTTTCACATTCCTTGCTGCATGTAATTCGTGGCAGATAAGCGCTCACATCAGTCAAGGCAGTGATTTTCCTCAGCCCGTCTTCTCAAGTGGACAGTGTAGGGCTCTGCCTTCTCAGCGAGGGGCATTTCTAGGGTCAACACATTGCCCTGCCAGGAGCTCCCAGTGCTGGGACCAGTACGGCCACCAGTGCTGGGTGATCCCAGTCAGCTTCAAATGGAAATAAGAGCCAACACCACATGTACCTTAGCTAGAAAATTACACTTGTACCTCTTTAAAAACAGGAAATGTGCAAGGGAGGGACTCAGTCACAGCCATCCTACACATGGAGGAGCACATAAATGCTTACAGGTGTTTTCTAATCATTCCTGGAAACTCATTTTCCCAGCCCCCTAATTTTTATCCTTCTTCAAATGCCTTTTTCCTGCCCCTGTTTCTTGTCTTCTCCCAGCTCCTGTCTTTGCAATTCCCTTCTCATCCAGATCTGTCCTTCCCTAAATTCCTCTCCTTCCTCTCCTGCCCTTCCTTATCCATAACTTTCTTACCCAAGAGACTTAGAGCTGAGAAGTGGGACATCATTCTTGACCTTGTCCTCCACTTCAGCTCCCATTTTATCCTTCCCCTTGCCCTATCTCAACTCACAGCTGTGTTCAATGTTGCTGAGCTCCCTCATCTTCACTTTCCTGAGGCACTGGATCCAAAATTTTCCCTTCATTGCTCCAGCATTGAAGACACCCAAAGGCGCAAGCAGCTCTGTTAGCAAGCCCCATAGCACCCTAGGGATAGAAATGAGGGTGAGGACTCCAAAACAGGGTGCCTTTGTCCCCATACAGTAATTAGTAGGTGGAAGCAGGAGCTGAGGTTCTACCCCAACCCTGCCAGGGACTCACTGCACGGAATGAATCCCTCGGATCGAAAATGAATCTCAGACCCCGGCAGACTATTGCAAGACTCAGTTAATAAATATTAGCGAAAGGCAGAGATCCCTAGATGAAAACTGTAGTGGAGGTGTAGACTGCCACGTTTCATTAATTTCTTATTATCTTATAAGGGCTTCACTGGAGCCTAGAGGACTGCATGAATAGTGCATGAATCTGAAGAGCTTGCTGTCATCCTCACCTTCAACTTGAAAATGTGGCTTGTGGGAATCTGGACTTGAAGGTTTCTTTGGCTGAGGATGGCCAACATGCCCAGGAGCTGACCCCATCTGTTAAGAGGGGGCTGGGCTCTCACACTCTTTTGGAGTTCAGCAAAATGTAAATAAATCACATTTAATGAAGAGGAAGACCCCTCCCAAAGGTGGAGTGAGCGTACTGGGGTGAAGATGCAGGGAAGTGATGGACTGTGGACGTAAAGCAGGTATGGACACACACAAGGTAGGAGGTGGCAGGAGAGAAAGGATGCTGCTTTTCAGAGGATACTCCAGCCAAGCAGCCAGTATCCAGCACCTTCAGGCTGTCTAGAACCCATCAAAAATTTCTTTTGTCTCCTCACTGAGAAAGAAAGGCTCCCAGCTACCAGAGGAACTAACACTGGGATTTTCCTCTTACAGGAAACGTGCCCTGCCTACGGATCAGTTGGTAGGAAACACAACGCTGCCACAACTGGTGATGCATCACTGAGCAATTAAGTGATCTCTGTTATTACTTTACAGGGGCTTTCCAACTATTCCTCTAATCAGCGCAAGGTAACTCTTAATTTGTTTGTAAGTGCTTGACCATGCTGTTTGAAAGGAAAATTATATCTCTTTTGTTTAGCTCAGCAGTTTGAAAGTTCATATGGCTGAAACACGGGAACATCTCTCACCCGGAGAGGCAGTAGCAACCAGGTTCTGAAAACATTTTCAATCACCATTGGCATTTATTTTATAAGGATAATAGTACTGGTATTAGCTACTTTGCTATGGAACACAGTGCTATTGGAACATTTGCCTGGAGAGTGTGAGGAGATCCATGTGTCAGCAATTTAACCTGACTTTCCCACCAGCTCCAGTGCAGCACTGGTACCCAAACCCACACCTAAGCACACCCTCTACCTTGTGTGTTTTACAGCTGAAGGCCAAAGACATGGAGAACGTGGGTCTTCAGCTGACCCAAACAAGAATTCTGGGCAGTGGGTGAAGAACCGCCAAACCACAGATTCTGGCTTTGACCATTCTTGGCACTGTACATTTTTTCATCTATAAGTTAAAAATTTGTCATGTCAAAGATACTCTGCTACTTATTCCTAAATACAGTCTGATTCTTACCTCTCTCTGTTCTCAACTGGTGATCTGAGAAGACGGGCAAGACTTTAGAAACCATCATGAAAATGCCAGATGCTATCCCAGAGATGGAGCTTATAATTGTTTGGTATCCCTTATCTCAGCTCCCCAGTGCTGTTAACCAAACTGGTCGATGCTGTAGCTCTTGAAGAAGTACTATTATGGAAACAAAACTGTCCAGTACATCAGGCTGATGTTCAGAGAGCAGACCCTGAGCAGCTCCCACCAGTGAGAAAGCCTTGAGAGCACTGGTTTGCTATGGCAAAGGGATGCTATCGCTCTGCTGTGCCCATTCCAGCCAGAAACCACTACATAAGGCCCTTTCTGATGTTAATGACTCAAAAATCATGGGACTGATCTCAGTTGAAAGACTTTTGATGCTGCCCTCCCTCATTTCACTGCCTGATGCTGCTCAGCCTCGGCTGTTGTTTTGGCACTAATGCTGGCCTCGTACTGCAGGATGAAGATTTAGGGTTCAAACAAACCCAAGGGCTCCCCAGACCCCTGCAATCTGTGAAGTACAGACGTTGATGAACTTCACATTAGAAACAAGGACGAAACATTCATTTTCCTCCAAAACCACAGGTTCTCATGACCCTAAAAGAGGATCTACTGGGTGTCAGCAGTGCAGGGCCAACAGCACATCCTGCATCCAGCTGGCAGAGAGCACCCACCCCAAGAGAAAGCACCCCCCAATGGCACCCACCAGCCAGAGCCCTCCAGTCTGCCCCAGCAGCGTTACATTGACTTTTAAGTTGGGATGAACTTGGTGCCGTTTGCTTTCCCCACCGACATTGAAATAACTTTGCAGTAAGCAACCCAGAGAAGCCCCCGTGCTCCATTTACCTCCCCCGAAACAGAAAGACTGTGCGAAGCACTTTTCTCCATCCAAACATATCATGGAGATGCAGTAAGCATCTTTGCTTCCTAATTGAAATCATACATCACTTACTTAAGTGATACTAAATCAGACGCAAACACCACTGGCAATTCAAGCATTAATAACCAGTTCCCCGCTCCAGAGACAACAGGTCCTCTGCCGGCATAAACCTCCCAGCTTCCCAAAAAGTCAGCCCCAACCCTGCTCCTGCCACCCTGTCCCACCCATCGGTCCCGTAGACAGGTCTTTGCTTGGGCTGTCATAAGGCTTTTTCATTTTAATGGCTCGGTGTAACAGGGAGGCTGAATTTTGCAGTGCTGCAACCTATTTTGGAGAAGATCCAGTAGCCTTCCTTGGTCTCCCCAACCACATTTTACCCCACATCTCTACCTCAGCCAGTGGAAGGTGCTGAGAGATGGCTGGAGCCGAGCTGTGCCTCCTGTGGGACCAAAGGAACGGGGCAAGGGCACATAGAATTGAATCGTGCAATTGTCTAGGTTGGAAGGAACCTTTCAGATCATCGAGTCCAAGCATCTCTGCTTGCTTTTTCCCAGAGCCAGCGACTATACAACCTCCTCCCATCAGCCCCAGGGCAGAGAAGACTGAGGCCACCTCAATCAGTCATCTCCTGGAGGCAAACCACAGCCCATCCCAACAACCTCCTGCCCAGCTCGCTGTCCCCTGCAAACCCCAGCCCTGCAAGTCACATCACCTCTGATGCAGCTGTGACTCGCAGGAGCCATTCAAGATATTTTTATCCAGGCCAATGATCTGACCCAAAGCTCTTGGAAGCAACAGCTGACTTTATTTCATCACTGATAAAAAAAAATATACAAAATTATTACAATGGATTTTTAACTCCTCTTGTGGCAAAAATACGCTTTTGTGAGAATCAGAAATAAGCTCTCCCTCAGCTTTTAACGTGCTCCTTTCGACAGACACATGTTCCTGCTCTGCACGAAAGCTCCATGGCTTTAAACATGAAGAAAAGGTCATCTCAGTCCCATAAGAAGCTTTTGCATTGCTTTCTTCATTAATTTGTCATCTTACACTCCAGCAAAAAGGAGAGCCCTGCACGAAGTTATGAATGTAGCTGAGCAAATATACAGCAAGCTGTTAATTTAATAAACTTTTCCTCTCCAAAGAGGCCAGCTTGGACTTTGGCTGATGCTTCTGGAAGGGCTGCCAGTGGGAAATGGAGAGTCAACACCACCGAGCTCTCTCCTCTCTCTCCCTATTAAGAACCGCTAATAAAGATGCTTATTTACTTTACCCATCCTGCGTGGCTCTCCTCTGCTCAAGCCCCACGTCAATGATAATAATAGTTATTATGCATAATCTCTGTCAATTAACCAATTTACAAGACTAGTCAAATGGCCTTATGAGCTGAAACGTAATTTTCTCGTTACCGAACCCACTCGCCTGTCCTGCCCCCATGCCAGAGGAAAACCCCCTGCCCAACTTCATCTCTGCTTCCGAAACAAGGTGTTTTTTTCCCTTACTTTGATTTTCATTTCCCATTCAGCTATTAGAAGAAACCCATTCATCAAAGCTATAGGCTTTCCCTCTGAAAACCTTCAGCATTTAAAAGCTTTTGACTGAAATATAACATATTAATGGAAGCCGTGATTGCACAGCCCTCTGCTGACCTTCCATAGGCTGAAATTGCTTATTTTGCTAAATTTATTTGCCACCCATTTATCAATCTAAATCTAAGGTGGTTTTAAAGGTCATAAACCAAACAGCCACTGAAATATGATTAAAGAATATGGAAATAAATTACAAACTCATAATGTTATCCCTTCCTGTGACTTCGTAGCAGGAGCTTGGATGAAGTATGGGAACTTGTTTAACACCTTACGTATTTGGGGATTCATCCACCTCCGGAGGGTCGTTCCAGCTCCGTTAATTCCGAGTGTGCTGCTTTCGAGCAGGCTGAAAGGAGGATTATAGGAGGCAAACTCCGGGTCAGAAGCAGACGGAGAAAAGGCTTTAACTTTCCTTTAGAGGGAGAAGTCTCTCCTCGGTGACCAGACAGCATTTATTAACAGGGGTTCACATTGTGCTGAGAAGTTACTTCCCATTGAATAAGCAGCACGGTCGTTAACATGCGCCGTTCCCAGACCGCCTCCAAAATAATTAATGGAGCATTAAACTGCCTTAACACTGCAGGATTAACACCAAACCTGCTGAAGGTTATAGGAAAACCCAGCAAATCACTGTATTTTCTGTCCAGAGGAGATAAAGTGAACCTTAACATGAAGTTTTGAGGCATGTAGAGTGAATTTTGTTACGGTAAAATAATAGAGTTTGGAAAGAATTCAGTGGTTGACACCAGGGAGGCTGTGTTTCTGAAGCTGGGGAGAAGAAGCATCAACAAACAAGCTGCTTGAGGAGCACCAGAGGCAGCATCGGGGCTGAGACAGCACTTATTTGGGAGCAATTAGATATAATCACAACAGCAGTGGCCACACTCTCTTCTCCAGCTGCCACCCTGGCCCCTATCCATTCAGTGCTCCTACCACCAGCTAGGAAAACCAAGGGACAGCACAGGCATCTGTCCCCAGATCCTGCCCTGGCACAGGACAGGGCTTCTTCATACTGACTCAGACCAAAGAATACACACAAAGCTAAAATTTCCTCTCCAAGACGTGTGAAAATTAACCAGCAGACGATATTTGCCGTGAAAACAAGCTGCCTGCTCAGAATTAGGCATTAATTCCTACATGTCATCGCAACAATTTTGACTTTATTACCAGAAGCTTCAGCGAAATGACTGCGCAGCCACTGATGGATTTTAATTCTTGATGAACCTGTAATTGCTTTGCCCAACAGAGCCTGGGAAATGCACAGGGAGAACGTCTGCTTCCCTGCATTTTTTAAACACTGGCTCCGGAAACACACTGCCATTTTTGCTCAGTATCAATCAATCTCCCAGGGAATGTTTTTCCACGTAACAAAACAAATCCCACTTATTTCTTTCCCCTGTTTCCTCCCACCAAAGCGGATCTACAAAGAAAGACCTCCAGATATCTCTGGCAGGAGAATTGCAGGTAGCGCTAGAGAATGATGCAGCCCGAGGTGCAAAATATGCACGGCGCAGTTCCTGAGCTGTGATCACTTCTAGTTGTTGGTTTTGGTGCCTTTTTTTCCTCTTCTTTTCTTTTTTTTTTTTTCTCCAGTCTAAATTGATTAATGAATTATTAATAAAAGAGAGACACACACAGCAGATAGATGCCATTTTATAAAGACCTCGTTAGAGACAACAGGATGAAGATAAAAATAAACAAGGCAGTAAAAAGGCAAGATGAAAGCAACCAGCAGCCTTGTGAGTATGTTATAAGTAACAATAAACCCAACAGAGGAAGAGGAAGGCTGGCACAGCCCCTGCAAGGGTGCTGTATAGATGGATTGTTGAAAAAAAAAAAAAAAGAAAAATATATGTATGTACCAAACACACTCTTGCAGCCAGAAATAAAACTTTGCACACATCAGAGAAATGAGATTAAAAATGTGCATGTGGGCAGTCTTTCGGATTGTCTTATCTCTGGATTTACTCCAAGGCAAAGAATCCAAAGACAAAACAGAGGGTGTGAATGATGTCTAATAGCAATTAGGAAAAACAACAGGGCTTGTGGCTCAGTTGAAAAAAAAAATTTAGCTCTTCTCCTCCTTCTCCTCAAAAGAAGCAGCTCTGCCAGAGCCAGCGCGGCTCCTGTTTGCCTTCCAAAGCCCCAGCTTTGGGGAAGCTTTTTGCTCACCTGCAGCATCGCTGCGAGCTGATCCCTCTCCTCTGCTGATTCCCTGGCACTTAGTGAGGAGTTGAGCTAACGCTTCAGCCTTTCCCATACTCTAAAGCTCTGAAAAGGATTTTCTCTGCCGGCTGTCTGTCACCACTAAATTTGTTGGAATATCATCACTTCAAAGCCTCTGCTACTGGAAAATAGGGTTAAAGTGTGTGAACAGGCTCAAAAGTTGCAAGAAGAAAGGATACACCCTCCCATAAGCATCTTCGCAAGCAGCTTGATAACATGAGTGTAATTTCTTAAGGAAATCAACCTGAAAAAATAAATTGGTCCCTGCTGTGACCTGTAGCACTTGTGTCAACTTTTAGCCAGTTTTAAATTCTGTGCTCTGTAAATCCAAGCGATACGGAGGCTGTTCTGGGATTCAGGGACTGGAAAGGGACCAGGTATCGGGGAATTGATTGTACTGACACAGATCCAGAGGATGCTCCAGTGGACCAAATCCAACATTCAAAAGATATTTCAGCCATTTCTCCAAGTCCAATTAGCGACTGATGCTTGATGCCTTGAGAAAGAGTGATTTCCTATTAACACTCATTACCTGCAGCGTTCGACAGGTTTTCAGCTTACAATGAATGGTGAAAAAAACCCATGTTTTAAATCAGGGTCAAGAGAATGAATGAAGAGGCATCAACAGCATTTTACAGCTATCTGTAATAGAGACTCAGCAATAAAAAAGTAAGTGGCTTAGAAAGAACACACAGCAATTCTGAATTGTATGATCACAAAATTACATCTTGATTGACCCTTCGTTTTAATGCTTGCATTGGCTGGCACAGTTGGATCACAGAAATTTCCTTTGAATATATTAACATTTATTAAAAAAATTATCAATTTTCAAGTTATGAAATGCCTCCCTAATTTACTACAGTGCAATTTACTGCCAGGGAGCCAACCGCTTTTCCAGACAGACACCCTGGGAGTTCATTCCGGCATATCATTGCTTTCAAGAAAATTATTTTTGTTTTATAATGATGTTGCTGGCGGGGGAGGGTGGAGCTGGGGGAGATGGTAGAAGTTAGGCAGAAAGATCATAGTAGCTGTAAGGACCTCACTGTTTCTTAACCCCAGCTCTATAATTAAAATAAAAAGTGATCATTCCACTGTGAAAGCTGCATACAAGAAAGAAATCCGAGGGCAATAATTTTAAAGTAATTTTTGAGACTGTTACACACAGGCAGTGGGAAATTAGGGGCTGATCCTCACCTCATAGATGTAAGTGGTGAAAACATCCCCAATAAGGATGGTTCCTTACTGCTAAGCACCTGTAACACTCATGAGCTGAACTGAACACACACATAGAGCACATTGTGCCTCCAGGTCCTGTCCACCTTCTCCAAAATAAAATAAGCAACTCATAAATCTCCACCCTACCAGCCACCTGAACCTCCTCCCACTATCAAGGAGATGAAGATCCAGATTCCTATCCAAAACACCATGGGATGAAGGATGCATCTCACCAATTAGCCCATAACGGTCCAGGAACAGTGATCCCCTGTTATACTGATGGGCATGAACTAAAAGTCATCACCATGAGAACATGGAGACCCAGCTCTCCCCTCCACCACATGCACTTGGGGCAAATATCTTCCCTTCAGCACCAGAAGAAACTCCAGTTTGAAGAAGCTGCACCCAAAACTCAGCCCAGGGGTGTCCAGCCCAAAGCCTGTGCACAGGCAGAGAGCTGGTCTGCTGAGAAACAGCCCTCCAAATGAGTGTTTGGAGCTCAGCTACATGAATGATGGTTGTAGGTCAAGAACCCCATGGGACTTGCCTCTTCTGATCTGTACAAGACTGGAATGACAGGAATTCCTAAGGCCAAAGCAGCAGATCAGGTGTTTATTTGATAACGCGCCTTCCTCTAACTGAAATAACAGCCACATCAACTAAATACACACCTTCAGAAAATACACGTTTTCCAAGACAAAAGATCTTCCACCTCACTGCTGAGATTTTCCAGGCTGCCAGGGATTTGATTGCCAAGATCTCAGTAGGAACTGAAGAAAAAAAAAGAAAAAAAAGAATCAATTATTGACGCTAAGACGCAGTGCTTTACAACCAAGCTGTTCACCTCGCTAGAGAGCTGGCAGCAAGAGGAACATCTGGATGGGCAACCCGGCTCCAGTCCAGCAGCTGCTACCCCAAGAGGTGCTTCCCAGCCACTGGGCAGAGAGAAAGGATGCTCACCAAACCAGTTTAATAACAGTAAGCAGCTCATAACACATTTGGCTCCCTATCGCATCTATCCCCATTGTCTCATTAAACGTTTGGTGTAGGTTTGGAGATTCAGCTTGAGTGTGTGTTGCTACTAATTGCCTCACTCCTCAGCTGTGCCACAACAAAGGACCCTGAAACCCAGTTTTCCATTAGCATCTGACAGGGATTAACTGATGAGTCAAAAAATAAGATTTTTTTTCTTGAGATAACACTAGGTAGATAATTACAACTGAAAAGCTATGTCCAAGAAGGACAACTTTTTTCTTAGCTAAGCTCCAGCTTTTGGCTTGCGTATTCCCATCACACTTCTCCTCTCCCTCTTCCATGCCTAATGCATAACAAAACATTAAAACTGGACATGCAGCCAGTTAAGTAACAAGATACTATTTATTCTCATCAAAAATAAAGTTTTCCGTCTTCATTTACCTATTAATGAATGATGAGCCTGAAACACCCGTCAGTTGCTAAGTGGGATACGGTGCCATTTCTGTCACCTTGGTTTTAAATAACAACCTCAGTGTACAAAGGAGCAGAGGGTACAGAGCCCTTTGCCTGGGAGGGCCCCCCAGTGCTTTGCTGAACAGTAAGTCCATACTTCAATAACTCAGAGACAGAGGTGAGAAGAGGAAAAAGGAAAAAGAAGGGAGAAGGGAGAAGAGAGAAGGGAGAAGGGAGAAGGGAGAGAGGAAAAAAGAAAGAAAGTGCAGATGCTTTGAGAGAAAGTACAGGAAGAGAAAAGCAGCAGGAGAATTGTTTAAACTGTCTCTGAAGCTATCAATCATGCTACCAACTTAAGAACTTATAATGGGTGTAAGAAAGTCCTCTTGCACAGCTGGAATTTCTACAGCAACACTCGATATGGGCAGTGTGGCAGAGCAAGGTTGCAGAAGGGTCTGATAAAAACAGTGTAGGTACCAGCAAGGCAGGAACTTCTGTTAGATCCTGGCATCTAACAAAGCCTCTCCTGGAGCAGAGCTACAGATGGAGGAATTACAACCACCAGCCACCATCCCCACTGCCTGCAGCCACCCAACCTTCCCTTTGAACGAGCCTGGGAGTTAAACACACAATCCTTCTTGATGTCCCAGCCAGCGATGAACTTGGGTTGCAACAGTAACAGAACACGCTTACTTATTTTTACAAATCATTAAGGAATAGGAGGATTTCTGTAATTGCAAGCAGGAGCAGAATGAAGTGAGAGATGATGAGACTGGCTGTGGCCATCTCCTCCACGCAGGTTGTGGTGTGGTCTCAACAGGTATATACCATGGAGGAGGGAGCAATCCTGCCCTGGGGGAGAGAGAGATGAAGGCATCCCTCCAAAGTTGGGAGTAAAAGCAGTGAATAAAAGCCTAAGTTATGCTCTAACCAAACAGGGGGTGTTCAGAAGTGAATGAGGAAAAGATGGAGTAGGACCACTACTGAGCATCAGGCAGTAATTGACCACAGAACCTGAAATCCATGAGTGACCATTCCCAGACTCCCAGAGTGTTTGGGATTAGGCACGGCCTTTTCATGCATTCGCTCATGCTGTGAAACCGTGAATTTGATTTCACAGACCCCACTAACCCTTCACAAAGAACTTGCCTGTATTTTCTTTCCAACCAGCTTCTGCACTGATCCATTCGCAACAGCTCTCATTTTTGTTTTCCCCAGCTTCACGAGCTTCAGAAATTGGAGCTCGGGAAACATGGTAACTCCATTCAAACAGAACAAGAAATGTCTTCCCGGACCACAGATTAATATCTATTTCCATCACAGAAATTACTGGCACACATCCACATGTCCACAGAGAGGTCTGAGCATCAAGTTTCCTTCAAAGTCCTCCTGGCTCACATCAAACTCCCCCCTTTGCTGTATTTGATAATACTCGTTCTTTATGCACAGGCAGGAGAAGGGGAAAGAAAGGTATTCTCTCATTACTGACACTGATCACAGTTCAGGCACTAAATCCTGCCTGGGAGAACATGCATCAAAATATTCATAACTTGATTGCATGAGAAGAAATTATTATCAGTCTGCGGCGTTGAGAAGCGTTGTCCTATGACATTCACGAGAAGAAGACCAGAGCATGCCCTTCAAGTTTTATGAGTGAGACCAAAATTCGCCAGCATTTCATGATGATCTTATTAAGCTTATGAGATCACGGGAAGAGTGTGGCAACAGGCAGAATAGATTTTTTTTTTTATTACTACTATTATTATTATTATTATTTCAGCTATGCACCTATAACAAATCAGCTCTATTATGTCCCAGGGCTTTCTCTTTGGCTTTCCTAATCTCATTGCCACCACATAACCTCCAGCTGGCTTTAAATCTGACTACCATGTGCCACTTCCCTATTTAAATTTCCTTGCTTTTTATCGGCTTCATTTTTTAAGTATATAATTTACATTTTGTTCCCAGTGGCTATAATAAAAAGTCCAAGCGAGTCATTCTCGTCATCTCGCCACAACATGAGGAAATCCCAAATGATGTTATTTCTTCTTCCCTCAGCCTTGAATTACAGGGGACAGCAGAAGCCGATTTCTCCCAGCTCCACCAGAACTTTGGGCACCTGAGACTATTTTGTTCCAAGTAGCTCAGGGACTGTGGATGATCAAGGGTTTTTGCCTGTTCAGATCACAGATGTTGGACATTTTTCCACTAGAACAAGGCACAGATTTCTAGCCCATCCTCTTGGCTGCTGCCCCACTGGAGTGACTTCTTGGCCCAAACTGTAGCCAAAACTTCTGACCTGTCCATGCCTGAACGTTAACACCAACATCTCCTAACCCCTGGTTGTGAGCAAGTGACTAATCCTTCTTCACTTTCTCTGTGGTTAAAAAATGAGCAACAACTCTCCTGGTATAAACCACTCTTGGCAAATTAGATTTGTTTCCCAGCAATTATGGGACAAGACAGATTCATTCAGTAAATCAAACTGCTTTCTACCTAGATCCCCACGCTGCAGGTCTTCAGCTGAGAACCACCACTGCAGAGCAGGACGTGCCACAGCAATTTCCCTTCCAAAGAGACCCAATTTGAGAAGCAAACAAGGCCAACGTGCCCCATACTTGACTAACCAGGGCTCTGTACAGCTCTCAGGGGGCTCCAGGCAGAAATCCTTCATGGAGGACATTAAGGGACCCACAAACTGTGTCACCAAGGAGGAAGATGTTGCGATTTACTCTCCATCCTCCTTGATGTGAATCCTTCTCTCAAGTGCAAGAATAGGTGCCCAAACTAGAGTCCCAGAGACCACAGAACAGGTCAAACTGCCTTTATAGCCAGGTTCCTTCCCTGTACAATCTTTTCAGAGCACTGTTCCTAACGGACTCCATGAAATCTCTGGCACACCTTGAGCACAAGCCCCACAATTTCACATCGGAAAGGGATGCCAAGATGTCATTCATCCTGGAGAAAGACATTTGAAAAGATCCATGGGTGGGCACTGTCACTTGCTTCAGAAGAGGTTTCTGAAGATGACATGCTCATGGTTTCCATCACACAGCAAGTCTCATCTAGCCCAGATTTAGATGACTGCAAGCACACGCTTGAGTCCTGCTCTTTAGGGAACACCACCAAACCAGTAACACACACTCAGCTGTGAACTGGAACCAGCAGCAAAGCCCCATGACAAATTCAACCATTTAAAAGTTCCCTCGAGCACTGGCTAATATTCAAACATCTCCCCAACACCTGGGTTTTGTTAAGTTTTCTGGGAGCGTGGCTTTCGAAACCCTATTAGTACATGCTGGGCTATGATTAAGGTGTTTGGCTTTCCATGGTAACACTACTCATCTATAATCTTGTTTCTTAGTGAGATCTGAGACAACCGTACTAGTAATTTCCTTTAATAATAAGCCTTCAGGAATAACTCTGCCCTTTAAACCTGCAATCTGAGGCGGCAAATGATTGACAGGTATCATGGCTCTCAGCTAATTGAATATTCGGAATGCTCAGCTGGCGAAGAGTTTTTCAAGGGAATAATTACAGGTGCCAGACTCCCTGTAGCAGCTCCACCATCACCCAAAGGTCCGGCACAGCCCCAGGGTGAATCTGTCGAGCAGCAGAGACAATTTCCCTCTTTATATTGGGGGCTCGCCAGGCTCCCCTCCCAAAAAATCTCGCTGGAGGGAAATAGAACTCCACCCTCAATTGCACAAAGCAATTAAGCACGCTGTGTTAATTAGTTACAGTGACGACGATCTTCCAGACAAGGAAATGTGCTATTCCTTCTAAACGGTGCTGCCACCGAAGTGTTAATTTCCCTTAAAGATTAAACTGCGTGGGTATAAATCAGATGCTGCAACCACCCCAAAAGTACAAATTGCCATGCAAAGATCAGAGGCAGAGGCAGGGAGAGCAAAGTGCAGGAATGTTTTGCACAGATCAGCCAGCCTCACAGTGCTTGTGAGAAAATCACAGGGATGCAACTGGGTTGTATCAGCCTAAATCCCCTTTTTTTTTGTTTAGTTTTTTTTTTTTTTTTTTTTTTTTTTTTCCGGGGGTTTTTTTTGGTGTGAAAGCACATTTAGTACATCACAGCTCTGAGCTGGTCTTAGGCCTTGGGACAGCACCCTAAATAAAATTATTTGCAGGGAATCGGAGAACTGCAAAAGGAAAGGCACGCTGCCACTTTGCCAGTGTCAGGGAGGACGAGCTCTTCGGCAGTTTGTCACAAGTTCAGCCCCACCGCCGCGACTCTTCAGGAGACAGCAAAGGTATCTGAAAGCCCACCTCCAGCAGAGATTATTTGTTATGATAAATCTCAGCCACATCATGCTTTTTGCAAGAAGCACTCAGAAGGCATCCCTGTGGCTACATATCCTACATGTTCCGCGCGTCCTACATATCCCATTGTCATCAAATGTATTCATAGCTCATACCGATTCCCCACCTCAGACTCAGATTGTGTTACAGCCGGGAAGGACACCTGTGTGGACTGGAAAACATGTAACTCATTTAACAGTCTCTCTATCCCTCTGTAATACAGGATAAGTCAGGGGTTACACATGATTTTTCATCTGCTCTAGGGCCTCCGGGTGAGCCGTAACCCAGGATCTCCTGAAGCTCTGTAAATCCGTAGGCTGAGCTTTGAACAACAGGTTCCCTGGAAAGAGAAAAAAGAGGACAAAGCCAAGCTGGATGGGGTAGAGGGGGGAAAGGGGCAAAAGCTGCATTCTTGAAAAAGAAAAAAGCTTGACAACCTTTGCAAAACTAAACCCGTTCACTTGGCAATGGAGCCGTGGGAAAGCTGTAGCTGCTCAGTGCAGAAGGAAGTATTTCCATCTTCTAGCTAGAGGATGCAGGTGAAGATATTCATCTTCAGCCTGGAGAAGAGAAGGCTTCAGGGAGACCTTTGAGCAGCCTTCCAGGATCTGAAGGGAGCTCCAGGAGAGTTGGAGAGGGACTCTTGGTCAGGGAGTGGAGTGACAGGACAAGGGGGAACGGTTTTAAATTGGAAGAGGGGAGATTTAGATTGGATCTTAGGAAGAAATTCTTTGCTGTGAGGACGGTGAGGCACTGAAACAGGTTGCCCAGAGAAGCTGTGGCTGGCCCATCCCTGGAGGGTTTCAAGGCCAGGCTGGATGGGGCTTGGAGCAGCCTGGTGTGTTGGGAGGTGTCCTGCCCAGGGCAGGGGGGTTGGAACTCGATGATCTTGAAGGTCCCTTCCAACTCTGACCATTCTATGATATCGTGGAGAAGATTACAAACAGACTTTCAGCACCTTGCAATTTTATTTCTATGTTATCATAAGTAGATCTAGGTACGTGGCAGCACACCCGAGCCCAGATGACCATCATTAGGCACAGAAATTGGAAATAACCCCATTGCTGCCAGGACAGGGCTCCGGTCCCAGCCCTTGGACTCACATTCCCTGCATTATTAAGATCCCGCGCATCTTTGTTCAGCAGCAGATCAGTTGCGAGGACAAGGAAAAGCTTGTCTGTCAGTTTCGACATCAAATAAAATACGTGTTACATCTTGCTGCTAATGAAGACACGCGTCACTGGCAGGGTCACTGCATAATTTAGCACCACAAATACCATCTTTCTTCAGAGTTTTCATAATTCTCTTATCTTTATTTATAAAGTGCTAATCTGCTTTAAAAAGGGGAAAGACAAAGTTTCATGTGTAAGCCCTAAAATATGATAAAGTAATAGAAACTGTTACTGGAGAGGGAAATATTTGAGTATATATTTTTACAACTTTCAAATGCCACCTGCTCCTGAACTTCTGAGTTTTGTGGCAGTTGTATTCAGCACAGTCTGAATTGTGGCGTCCAAATTATGCAGAAGAGGAAGACACTCTGCTCTTAGACTGCAGTTGAGCCATACTTCAGTTGCGATTGCTTAAAACCAAGTGCTCCATTCCCTCACTCTTTGGGTCACTTTGCAGCATTAAAGGCTCAGAAATCTCTTTGGGATGATATATTCAGCAAAGAAAGGGTTCTTATTTTTCTCTATGACACCCACGTACTTCCAACGTGCAACTGTAGTATCTGAGTATTGATAGAAACTACAATAACTTTTAAAACTGTTGGCTCTTGCACTTTTTGGGGGGCCTAAAACTGTGCTAGAAGCAACAGGTTTTTGTGTACTTTCAATAGAGGAAAATATTTGAGGGTTTGAGTTTTTCTTTTCTGCCTATTTTTTTGTTTGAGAGGCTTGATGGTAATAGGTAGTATATTAGAGACATCATTTTTGTAGTGAAAACCTCTATCTGACCACTGATTTCCAGAACAAATGGTAAATGCTTGTATGAAAATCTGTAAATGTCCCACTCAGCAAACGGAAGAAATTGTGACATGCACATGTTCTCACCCAAAAGCAAAATAAAGGCAGTCTTTAGCTGACCAGAAATGAAACAAGCAGCTTCTATCTCCAGAGACAGGAGAATACATTCAGAAAAGCTTTTAAGTATCTCAAGAGCAAAAAGGTTATTTGAAAACCAACATGTCACTCAGACATTTTGACATGAACATGCTTGTTCCATCAACACCTCCATAGTAAATATTTCAAGATAATCTTGTCCTGAAGTAGAAAAACTCCCTACTTATATTCTAATTCCTTCATCGCTGTTGGGTTCCTTGATGGCAAACTAAGGCTTAGCACGATGGGGGTGTATAACCCTGGCGCTGGGGGAGAACACAACCGGGTTTAGGAGAGGAACCTCAGGCTGAGGAAGGTTTGCTGATATGCGTGAGAACTCTCAACCCGAGCTGCTTGTTGAGAGGTACCTGCCCGTCTCCTACCCGGAACACTGATGTAACTCCACCTTTCCAAGAAGGCTTCCCAAATCCCAAGGTGAAGGCAGCCAACACCTTCCCTGAGCCAACAGGGCATTTCAAGGCACGCTTTGCAGCAAGCATCGCAAGTTGAAGGGAAAAGATTGTCAACTTTTAGAGAATCACAGCATCGTAGGGGTTGGAAGGGACCTTTGGAGATCACCTAGTCCAACTCCCCTGGCCAAGCAGGGTCACCACAGAATCTAGAGTAAGCTGGACAGCAATGAATCCAAGTGGTTTTTGAATGTCTCCGGAGAAAGAGACTCCAGACACTCTCTGGGCAGCCTGTTCCAGGGTTTTGCCACTCTCAAAGGAAAGAAGTTTTTCTGCATCTCCAGTTGGAGCTTTCTGTGTTCCTCCTTGTCCTGTCACCAGGCACCACTGAGAAGAGCCTGACTCCACCCTCTTCACACCCACACTCTAGGTATTTATAAGCATTGATAAAGTCCCCTCTCAGTCACCTCTGCTCCAGGCTAAATAGAATCAGCCTTTAAGAAGAATTAACATCTTTTTGCTCCTTTCATGGTCCCACTGAAGCGGCTCCCACCTGTGCCCCCAACAGCATCCCTCCCCTTGGCAAGGTGTCAGCAAAGCTGCAGCCAGGAGCTCCAGAGAGAGGAGGAAACCACATTCTCTCTGCTCTCAAACCAGAGCCAAGCAGCCAGACCACCCCAGACCCTCTGTATTTTCTTTTATTTTCTCAGACAGAACATTTCTGCTTTGCTCCTTGCCCTCAGTGGAGTCTCCTGCAGAAAGTGCTGACTTTAATCCCAAAAGCCATTCGGAGAGAAGGGGAAAGAGCGCTGTAAACCCCAACAAGAACGAGACCATCTGGCAACAAGAAGCAAAGCCTGTTAAAAGCCCACTTAGTCCTTCCTGCACCTCCAATACAAGCTGTCAGTGGCATCTCAATAGGAATAAGTTCCATTAACAGCATCGTACACAGTGCTCAGTTTAATTTAGGTTTCTTCCCCCCCCTCCCCCCCTTCAATATTGTTTGGTTTATTGTACGGAACAGGTGGGATTGTTTATGAAGTATGGTATAGTCCAGCATCAGAGCCCTGGACCATCATCTCTAAAGCCTCAGCCCTCAATTACCCGAGCATCTGTTTGCAATTCAGCACAGAGAGGGAATTAAACAACACTCAAATCAACAAGAAAGTGGACAGAAATATGTAGACTCATTCATTCTTGCAGTGTTCTTGGCACCAAAGACTTCCCGCAACAGTCACACTCCTGTCCTGCCTTTTGACATCTTGGGTAAGTTGTTGGTGCCACCACCAGAGCAGCAGAGAGCTTTGGTAAGGCCGTTACTCGTTTATATCAGGACCTGAGAAGCTTTACGCGACCTTAGAATCACAGAATATCTCAAGCTGGAAGGGGTCCCTTTGGATCATGGAGTCCAACTCCCCACTCCTCACAGGACTAACCTAAAACATCACCACCCTCACCATGAGGAGGAAGCACCAGGTCACTCCTCTATCCATCACTGGATGGAAATCACAGGGGCCTAACGGAGCTACAGCGCTTTTATTAAATGAATAGTATAAATGAATTAAATTACCTCAGTGCAAAACTCCTAAGAATCTTCAGCGTATGCAGAGCAGCTTCAATTATTTAAGACAAGCACCAGGATAATCACGAGTCGCCATCCAAAATCACGCTGCTGATGATGAACCACCACTTCTTAAATGTTGTGTCATCTTCAAAATATCCCAAAGTCTCACTGGCATATTTTTAATCAGGAACCATCTCTGCTGCTGCTATTTTCCCCTCCGGGTCCTGGGAATGGCACATTACAGAGAAATTAAGTGGGAAGTCAACCAGGAGGCCGAGTAGATGCCATGATGTTCATTTTCCTTTTCTTTTAATAGGTCTGATTAACCTTCGTTAGGAAATCAGTCACCTTAATCTTGGGGAAAGAGGCGTGTTAATGACTGCACCAATTTAGTGAGTGTTTTAATTTTTAAATTGAATTTGATTTTTTGCACGGAGCATAAAGAGGAATAGTA
Source organism: Thinocorus orbignyianus (assembly GCA_013400375.1). Taxonomy (NCBI): domain Eukaryota; kingdom Metazoa; phylum Chordata; class Aves; order Ciconiiformes; family Thinocoridae; genus Thinocorus; species Thinocorus orbignyianus. The sequence goes on from VXBW01002449.1 coordinate 59,931, forward strand.
TCAAGGAGTGACATGCTTCAGAGACACATCAGAGGCCTTCAAGCATTAACAGAGCTTTGCTCTGAGGGCTCCCTGTTGGGAGTTACAGTCTGTTTTAAGAGAAGTTAATTGCTGCTGTAAACATGAAAATGAATCTCCAGTCCAGGGTTGGCTTCAGTCACTCTGGGACTGGGATTCTGAGGGCAAGAGATGGGAGACCCTCTCTTGCTCTCAGCTGTTTTATACTAAATATGGCATCTCTGCATCTTCTAGTCCTCAGAAGGGTTGACATGGCCTTTGATGGGTCAATAGCCATTGGAAGACCCCCAGAGAGCATGTCAAGACTCCAAGAAAGGATGACACATGGATACTGCAGGAGATGTGCAAATCCCACAGTGATGCTCACTGGTCTGGGATCATTTTCAGCACTGACCACTTTAGCGTTTCCAGGGAAGGAAGAAGAACTTAACTGAAGATCACCCGAGACCAAGCAAACATAGACCTTCACCTGCTCATGGCTTTCTCAAGTGGAGAAATATTCCTCCCCTGTTCTGAGCCTCTCCCACCTCTTCTAAGACACATTCTTGCCCAAGATTGCAGCTCCACAGGCATTAGCGATTCCCATACGATGGCTGCACACATGTGTAATTGGGAGGAGAAATGGCTAGGCAAGTAATTAGGCAAGTAAACTATTTACACATATAAAATGAGCACTTTCCAGACACCAAGTTCAACAAAGAAATAGGTATTAGCAGCCTGCATGTAATTAATCCATTAACAAGTGTTTTGGTGATGTATTTCTAAATCTGTATTTACTCAAGCACGTAGCAAGCATTTGGATATTGCTCTGGAAAAGGTTAGATGCCGTCAGGTAAAATTCATCATATTATAATCCCATAATTAGCCACATTTTTTCTTTTTATATATTTCTGTTACCACATTGTAACATTTAGGGGGATTGGTGTCTTCTTTTTCCAATGTTTTCCTCTTGCACAATAACAGAAATGTATGTTGGGTTGAGGAAACTGATTTATTTTCCCCAGGGTCAAAGAAAATCTCTGCAATTTCAAAGTTGGAGGTTATTTTGCTGAGCCCCACAAGACTGACGACTATTTTTATTCTTATAAACATACTATTACAGCTCAGATGAATTAATATACAAGAGCTTGCGATGTTAGAGACCTATACTCAAAGGAAAAAAAATAATCAATTTCTTGAGGTTTTTTTGTTAATTAAATAAAAAGGGGAGGTAAACAGCCCTCAGCACCTCCTTGGTACAGGAACAGTGGAGGACCTGCTATGGACCAGTACCCCAGGTCACCTTGTCCTTGACACCCAGAGAGGCTCCTGGAGCCCCTCCAGCCTCATCCCACCACCACATCGGTGTAGATCCAGCATCTGCCAGGGCAACCAGCTGGACCAGACACCCAGTTGCAGGATACGGAACAGCCTAAAGGGATCCCAGCGCTTATTTCTGAACTTCTTTTGTACTTCTCCAGCTTCTGTCTGCCTGGGAGGCTGCCTTGCATGGCGCAGTCACACTCCCCCCTGCTGGCTGCTCCTCCAAAAGCAGAGGAGCAGCAGAATAAGCGGGGGGAAAGAAATTATTTCAATACCTAAATAATTTTTATTTTTTTTCCTCTGGGTATTACTTAGGGAAAAGTTGTCCTCAACAACGATGGTTTCACAGCAGCAGCAAAGTAAGATGATTGCCAGTTAAAATAGCTTCCTCTGCCTCAACACTGAATTCTTTCTGAAATGCAGCTTCTCTCAAATGCTTTATCTCCTCTCCCACTGGTGGAGTCCCAGGCAGGGAGCAGGCAGTGCTCCAGGCAAGGGCCATGGAAGACACAGCAGGATCCTCTTGTTCTCACAGCCCACCACCCACCCAGCAGCAGAACTCAGCTCATCTGTACTGCATTACCCATAATATTCACACCGAAATGAGAAGAGATGAGTCCATAGCTTTGCTGGGGTGGGGAGATAAAGAAACTGCCCACTGTTGGCTTTCTTTTTAAAAAATAAGCTCCTGCAAATCAGTCCCGTGCAGAGCCAGGCTGATGTGGAAAGATCAACTGTGTTTTGGGGTTTGAGGGTAACATCTGCATCCACAGGTCAACAAAGCTGAAGACTACTTCCCGGTGTCACCTCCCCACACAGGGCTCAGATCCCTAGAACCACCCAACCTGGATGGGTAGGAAACCTCCTGAGTCAGCAGAACTCCCCCAAAGTCATCGCACAACTGTTGAGAATGTGGGAAGAGGGAGAGTCTGGCAAGTTTATCCAATCTCCTGAAACTTCTTGACCTTCAGAGGGAGAAAACAGGCATGAAGATAGCAAAAGGAGCACGTTGGGACTCTTACAGTACCATGTTCAAGAAGATTAGGCCAGGTTGCCCAGAGAAGCTGTGGCTACCCCATCCCTGGAGAGGTTCAAGGCCAGGCTGGATGGAGCTTGGAGCAACCTAGGTTGGTGGGAGGTGTCCCTGGCCATGGTAGGGGGTGGGACTGGGTGGTCTTTAAGGTCTCTTCCAACCCAAACCATTCTGTGATTTTATGAAGGTTGTATGTTCATCTCTGACATGGTGTAGAAGAGCCTGTCCTGCAGGTTCCAGCCATGACCACTCAGAGCGTACAGTATATAAAGCACAGACAGCTTCTCCAGGGCTTTTCACCAAGCTCTCAGAGCCAGGAGGATATTGAGACCCTCAAATATTTACATCTTATTACTCTCCAGAAGGACTGTCTTCATTTGGTTCCAGGTAGGAGAGGACACATCTGCCCAGCCCGTTCCTGCTGGTGAGCCCGCAGCAGGCTCTTTGGCCAAACCAACCACCACCTCAACACCTTCTCACAGAGAAAGCCCTTCAGATGCCACCACCTCCCCTAAAGTCACCAAACTGCTACATGTGAGCAGCCACCTCCATACAAAATTACACATTTTAAATTAATCTACACATAATGACAAAGAGTTCTAAAGGAGGTTGTCTCTCAAACTGCCCCAACAACAGCAAGATAATGTGTCACAGAGCCTTTTTTGTCATTTTGTGCCATGATCCAGCCCAAACCCTCTGTACTCAGAGAGGATCAAAGACATTTTTCCTGTTCCAGGGAGCTCCTATTCAAATGCAGAGAATCTTTCCCATAAACGATACTGAAAATGTAATGGGAGACTGTGGCTTAATTTCTGCACATTACGCCCTTCACTTCCACCTCCTCGCTCTCCCTAAAACAACGCGGGATATAATTCTCCTCTTCTGAACATCTGCCATTCCAGCTGCTGGGATTCACAGTCAGCACGCATTAGGAATTAAAACCTAGTCTAGATTAACTGGTAGAATTTGTCAGCTAATACTAAAAGGGCAATTTTTTCACGTTGAAAACAAATAAAGGATGATCAGTTTTTCCTCACCCCAGTGGAACACGAAAGGCAGCGAGGTGCTAACAAAAATATACAATATAATTCCACTGCCTCACAGACCCGCCTGATAACGAGTATCAGCTTCGTGATCAACAAATACAAGAGTCTCCTAATTAACGTGAGCTCAATTGGAAATATTTCAGCACCCTGGGAGCACCCCTGAACCTGAACTTCAGCTCATAACCCCACCAGGTTTCCTTAAATAGCTTCATCGCATCCGTTTCAACACTGTTTACAGAATAGCACCAAGTGATTAAATCTGGTTTCACTTAATCTTTAATGAAGCCTCAATGAGGGCACCTCAATAAGGATAACACGACCTTCGTATTCTCTTTTTAATAAAGATAGGAAATTGCCAAGATTAGTGATTTTCAGTGTTAATAACTTAACAAGGCAATAGACCTTGTAATTAAAAATAAGTTTAAGGAGGCTGCTAAATTATTTTGCTAATGATTTAAGGACCAATTAGAGAAAAGATCTCATTCTTCCCTTTCTAATTAGATATATTGGAAACAGTGAAGCTGAGAAGTTCTGATATTAACCATTTTTTATTACAGTGAGGACCTTCATATGCTCTGCACCAGAAAAGTTTTAAAAATAAAAAGAAAACAGTATAGGGAGGATACATGATTGTAGAAGAAAAGGTCGAAGAATGGAGTTATTAGCTTTGCCGCTTTGTGGGATATATAGCCTAGAAGATAACTTCTCCATCAGCCTTACACAGAGGATTTAGCACCCCCATAAAGCTGCTCAGCCTTACGGGCACACCAAATGCATCTCCAGTTTGGATTTGGGATGGGAAAGGGGTGTGATGGCCAAGTGGGTGTGGTGGCCCCCAGGGACCACACACACACTATCACCAACATGGGCAGCACCATCCCTTAGAGCCTCCAGGGCTCAGGGATTGTCCCTCCAAGAAAACAACCACAGAAACCAACCCAAACCAAAGGAAAGCTCAAATCCTCAGGCCAGCCTGGCCTCTCGGCAATAAAAAAACATCATTCAGAGACTTGAGTGACCAGTTGCTCATCCAGGCTCTACAATGTAAAATGCTCTTGTTTCGATAAGGTTTTAGGAGATGCCTTAATTGTAACTTTGCAAGAAACTAAATTAAGCTGCTACAGAATGAGGAATGTTCTCATCTTTGCCCTAAACGCTCCCATTGCTTGTCTCAAGCAAGCTCTGGCACAGCTCTGGTGGTAAGGTCAACCCGCTCAGCGCCCCAACATGACTGAACACCAAGTCAGTAAGAATAAAAAAGATAAATAAAGAGAACCTGTTTTGCTGGGTTAGGAACCTGCTTACCTTCCCAAGCTGGAGAGCATGGTCCGGTGAGGTGAAGCCAGAGCCTCCTCTCAGGGTGACAGGAGCTCTCAGAAACCCAGCCCCACTGCTGGAGATACCCCAAGGGGAGGGTTGAGGTTCTATGTGGTGGTGGGATGGTTTTGAGGGTATCTCCAGCAGTGGGGCTGGGTTTCTGAGAGCTCCTGATACCCCAAGGGGAGGGTTGAGGTTCTATGTGGTGGTGGGATGGTCTTGAGGGTATCAGGAGCTCTCAGAAACCCAGCCCCACTGCTGGAGATACCCTCAGGACCATCCCACCACCACCTGCAACCTCCACCCTCTTAATGACATCTCAGCCTGGGAGAACCGGCTCCTCCCCCTGGGAAGCAGGAGGACCTTCTCCTTCCCAGCTGAACATCTCCCTGTTGAGAAACAAAGCAAAGATTTCCCCAACCCTGAGTTACAGCTGTGAGAGCATCCCCATTCTCTGTCTAACATTAGCAGAAGTCTGTGCTTAGAGCCACAGAAATACCCCTTTTCCCTGTTATTGTAGCATTTAAATTCATTTAAGAGCTATCACATTTTTTTATCTCCACATTGCAAATTAATTTCCCCTAACTCAAACCACCCTGCTCAGCTGAAGCTTTCTCCGTTCAGCCTGTATACAACTGAGCAGCAGCCAAGGACAGACTTAGTTGAATAATATGCACCGGTGCTAAATGAAAATTAAACTATAAATATTTTAAAATACCTGATTTCCTGGATAGTAAAAATGAAATGTATCATTTGTTTAAACTATCCTATTCATTCTTGCTTTCTTCGTTTCATAAAACCCAACCGCTAACGAGAACCTACATAAATAGAGCTTCAACTTTCATCTTGAGAAGTTTAATCAGAAAGCTCTTCGAGAGTATTTTATTCCTTTTATCAGAACATTGACGGAAACCATAATTCACCTTAATGTGAGAAAGTTTCCTTTCTTCAGTAAAGAAATTCATCAAGACATTTCTTGTTGGCAAGATCTGACATAAATCTGCTTGCTTTTTCCTCTATTTGATCTCAGCACGTTATGAATTCTTGATTGCCTGCTGTTAATTTCCCCACAAGCAAATTCAATTAAAGGAATTAAAAACCAGTAGTTCACTCCTGATGACCTCATCAGCAAATGGCTCTTTTATTGCACAAGGGATGACATATGCCCCACTCTCCCAGTGCAGGTGGAGCCCTTATAAAACCACATCACCAGAAACCTTTCCCTTTTTATTGGCTCTATTAGGAAATGGTGTTATCAACTACCCAGCTCAATTCAGCAACAGCATCTTCCCTGTTCAGGCAACACTCCAAGGGCTACTGCAAATGAAAAAATTTCCTTGGGGGAAGAAAAAAACAAATCAACCTGACGGAGCAAGATTCGCCCCAAGTACTTAAAATACATTACCATCCTGGAAGCGAATCCGTTTGGATGATTCCCCAAACGAAGCAAGCTCTTTAAAGAACTTCAAGGATTTCAAATTCAAGGGGCTTATTAAAAATTATTTGTATAAATATTTAAAAGAATTTTTTTCTTACTTGTGAGATAAAGAAGGATGTGTGCAACAGCTAGAGCAAGCAAAGAGTAACTTCTCATCCTAAGTGTTTAGAGTGAAGCAAAGCCGCGCTCTGTTAGGGAAGACACGTGAGCCGTGATTCCCTGACCTCAAATCCCAGTTCCCCAACTCAATATATTTCTCTACCGATACGACTATCGAGAGCAAAAAGCTCAGGATACGATTTTCTCCTCTAAGGCAACCTCATGCAAGAGCATCTTCAGAGCAGACAGCTAAATGGACGTTTCAGAAGAGAATTTATTAACATTTGCAGCGCAGCCAAAGCGAGTTGCAGTCCATTAGACCTAAATACTCTTAGGTGCACCTAATGAATACTAAATGTGGGGGACAAGTATTGTCACAGAACAGCTAAACATAAGAGCATTTTAAAATGCCACGACCGCCAAACAAGCTGCAAAGAGGCAGGTTCTGTAACTGAGTTGACGTTAGGCCTTTGACAGTATTCCCGAAACAGCTCAAACAAAGCACTCGTCATGAGCTGCGCACGTTCCTCCCCCAGCAAAAGAGTGGGTTTTTTGGAAGGAAGAGCTCAAAAGCTGGAAAGCTAATAAACTTCTCTCCCTACAGACAGTCTTTTCACAAGGAGAAACAATTTGAGGGAGGAAGGCTAAGGAAATGCAAGATTTTTCCACCAATATATCAACATTTTCCACCAATATATCAACATACAGTCTTAAAGAGGAGATTGTTATTCGCTCAGAAAGAAAAAAGAAAAACATTTAGATTGGTTTGACTAGGCCAGAGCAGAGAGCTTGTTTGGAAGACATCCAAGATGGAATAAAATAACATATCCATGCGCTCTGGACATCAACAAAATATGCCTTATTTCTACTAATTTAGGTTGACGTGAATTTTCTGTATTTTTTCATCAGTATTCTATCTGTTCTTGTCAGTCAAGGCTGAAAATGTAACAGCTGTCTCAATGGTCTCCTGTACTGGATGGGTCAAAGAGAAAATAACATTTGAAATTAAACTTTTAACATGAGTATTATTGTACCTCTGCGCTGGCGGGCACTTCAGTCTCTCATCCAGGGGTCTGCGTAAGGTACCACGCTGAAAGGAAACTCAAGTTCTGCCTGTTAACATACTATTCTTTACTGCCCAGATCACTAGACTTCATGAATGTTATTTAAGGAGAAAGCTACTGAACTTCTTGGAGGGGAAAACATCAGCCACCTCCACCAATTCCAACATCCAAACATCTCAAAGGAGCTTTGCAAAGTAACCTTTCCCTTTGGATCCCGACCACAGCAGTGTAACGCTTTAAGGTGGGCACATTCAGGTAGGAGTGTCAAGTATCTTCCACAAGAATTATTAATTATATAATTTAAGTAAAAAAAAATTACTTGTTATGGAATTTACTAATTCCTACAGATGAAAAGATTTCATTGAAGCCTTGCAAGCCACCCTACACACCATTTAACAGATGCAGAAAACAAAACTCCACACCCCCTATAAATAGTGAATTTAATCAGGAACAGAAAAAGATGGTTTCAAACTGATTATCCAATCCCAAGAGGAAGCAAGCTCTTTATCATCCGGTTCTGTATCAAAGCAGTGAAACAGTTAAGGTAAAAACTACAAGCTTAATATTGTCATTTATTTGAAAAACCTTATTCAAAATATTAAGTGATACAAGTCCAAATACGATAAAAATTACTGCAAGAAAAGAGTTTTGGGATATTTTGTTTGTGCTTTACTGCGTGTGGTTATGAAAAGAATGCAAATAACAGTAGGATTTAGAACTTCAAGCACTTCATTCTTAGGATAGTATCATGCCTTCAAACTCCTCATGCCAACAGCTGTAAAGTTGATTTTTTTTCAAAATGTTATGCACCTACTTGAATACCAAGTCATTAATTATGGGGTTCTCATCCACCATTATTTACATATTTATCAATTTGAAAACTAAATCACAAACAGAATGTACAGAAAACTAAGATTTTATATTTTACAACTCATGAAAACATAAATAATGGAAGTACAAAAGACAAGGTAAAAAAAAAAAAAACAAAAACAAAAAACAAAAACCCCAAACCCTACTGTACCAGTAACTTGATTTACACTAATGCATAAATGTTGCTCAAAAGTGAAGAGTGCTCTGTCCACAGACTGGCAGCTCCACACACCAACGCCTTCATCTGCCTGTTATCCGGGTCAGAGTGACAACAAAATAAATTATCCTTACATTTTGAGGCCTCTCCCAATAATCTAGCAAACCACATAACTGTTTCCCAACTGTCTTCAAATTCAACCGAAAGCTTTGATGTATCAAAAGCCTGTCAACTATCTATATTTCAGTAAGATTATTCAACAAGGCTCGTTTTCCATTCATTAATTACAAAGATCAGGAAAGTCATAAATGCCATTAGAGAAAAAAACAAAAAAAACCTGGACAGTCAAGAAGCTGCATACCATCATAAAGATCTCGAACATTTTAAAGAAATAAATGGTATATAATTTCTGAAATAAAATGGGTTAGATATAGTTATTTTTAAATTATTTACTGCATGAACACATGCAGACATTATGAAACTGCAATGCCAGTTACTCTGCCTAAAAAAAGACCAAATTATGCAACAAGAAAACAGAATCAAAAACAAAAAAAAACCAAAAAACCAAGATGAAAGATTTCTGGCATCAGAATTTAAGCATAGAAAAAAGTAATTATGTTTTAAGTTTGCAATATAGTGGGATTTATGAGCCATATAAGAGATTAGCAAAGAGATCATTAATTTGATTCAGTGATGCCAAAGTCATTAATTTATTAGACCTAAAATATTTTATGCTTATTTTTTGTATTACCACTATTAAGACTGCTCCAGACAGAAAGGATGATGGTTAATGAATGGAAAGAGCACTAATTATTAAACTCTGTATCTTTATAGTTGATATAAAACTTGACCAAAATAGCAAACAGATGTATCATGCCCTTGGACCTTCCATGAGATTTAATCTCAAAAACATTCAGGTCAAAAGAGAGAACATCTCATTTCAGTACAAGCAGCATACTTAGAATACCTGAATATCATTACATGACTATGCAGGCAAAGGGTGATAAGTTCAGCAAACTCAAATCACAGTGCTTTCAAAACACGTAGTCATTAGTTATTTTCAGGGAAGGCATCGCTTCGTTAACATTTTGATCTAAACGATGATATTCTATTGTCCTAGAGCACAGGCCGTCCCTCCATCTTCGGCTCTGGACCAGTAAGAAGATCTGAAAGAAAAAAAAAGCCAAATTACTTAATGCCATGGAGAAACGTTTTGGTTTTGATAGAAAGCTTAACAGTTCTAGTGTTATGAGAGCTTCACCCCTCCACCCTGGCATTATTGTGGCCATAAAGCACTCAGACGTTTCCGTACTGTCCTTGCCACCAAGTCACTAAGTGGCAACCTCAGCTGCAGTTTGGCAAAAACCTGGTGTTCCACCCCCAGCTCTTTCAGCAAAGATAATGTGTGTAGCTTCAGACGTGCAGCACATACAGGCTATTAAACCGTCCCCAGACGGTGACATTTGCTAGTTTATTTCTCTTACCTATTCCGGCATTTCACCCTTGTTAAAAATAATTGTATTACTGGTGCTGAGACAAAATGCAACAGAGTAATCTGATAAATTGTTTCTGCATTACAGCTCAGTGCCCCCTCCAGCAGTATCAGCAGAGCAGTTAAAGAGGCTACATGATAAATCAAAGCACTCCAGTGTTCTAGGTTTTAAATGTCTGCTATCTTCACCTTATTTAGCCTTGTTTCTTACAGACATCATCCAAGAATCCACTTTCCTAGACAGGGCAACTCTACTGGCAGTATACTGGCTCTGACTGGGCTGGAGGTAGTTTTCAATACTAGCAATATATTTTGAAGTAATCAGGTTACTTTTGAGATACAGAGAATTAGTTTGTACTGAAGAAACAGTTACTGGAAAACACTTGGAGCTTCTCTATATGTAACTGGAAAGAATGTTAAACAATTTCCTAAAAGTTTGTAGTTAAACCTTCAGAGAGAGTATCTATGATATAAAGACCACCTTAAAGTGAATACTTATTACAAGGATTACCAGAGTTACAAGAACATTCCCACGCCATTTGAGATTAAAGTTTTCTTAATTTGCTGGCTATAACTCTGTGCAGAGACAAAATTAGTTAATCAATCCCTTTCACTCGACTTGGCTCAGGTCTCATTTATAGAACTCACTGCACACTGCCAGTGTCCATCACAGAACTGACTGATTACTAATGTTATCAATTAACTGATTTTCTAATCTGTTTGATTCAACTTCATTTTCAGTGTGCAGATAGAAATGACAGTAATGACCTGCATATCAGTATCACAACAAGCCTAAGTGGTCAAAGATTTCATTCTCCAAAATGTTCCTCTTATTAACAAAGCGTACATGGAAATACAACTTCAGTTTAACTACTAAACCTGTTTTGCCCAACCTTTCACAGCTCACTCACCTTCCTCTTATTGTGATAGGTGACATAAACAACAGCTACTAAGAAGGCAACTACAACCAGATGAAAAAAGAAATGACTGTCTTCCTCTTCTTCTTCCAGCCCTGTGACAGAAACATCTTTTATCTTCTCATCAAGGGTCTTGATCTCCTCGTTGTAGTTACTAATGGTGTCAGAATCATCATCTTCTGGCATTTCAAGGTCCGGGCTGTATCTGGAATTCGATGTCATTTCATAAGGAGCATAGTCATCTCCTCCATCTGAGTCCAGAGTTTCTTTTATGAGGGGTGGTGAACTATTTAGTGTGTCCTTCAAATCTGGTAGAAGATCCTCTTCCTCAATTTTAGTACCTTCAGAAGCATCAACATCCACTTGAGATACTGGACTAGCAGTCACGACAGGAGAGAGAACATCCTGCAAAGAATCACCTTTTTCTACAGATGGCTTTAGGGCAGTCACCGAACTGATTTTAGCTGATGTTGGGAATGCCTCCTTTCTTGTTGTGGTTACACTCTGTGAGCCATCTGTCAAATTTTGGGATCTACTTAGTGTTTCGTTCTCACTTTTAGAAGAAATATTTCTCTGAAGCGTCTCTACTGGCACGGAATCTGAGAAAAGGATAAGAAACAGTCAATATTAAGCACAAGGCAGTAAATTCTGTTGTGATACTTCAGCAGTAAATGAAAATTATTCCAAGGCATCTATTTTATACACAAGAAATCATAGAATCATACAATGAACAGGGTATATTTCACAGCACAGACTTTTTAAAATTTGTGAACAGAAATGCACACTCCTGTACTTCAAGAAGGAAAGTTCTGAGTGGGACAGGAATCAAAGTTTGAAAGCACATGATTTCTAGATTAGTACAATAAAGTGACCCTGAAAAGTTCAGCATGCATATTTTCCAGACTTAGAACTTCAGAGCCATGTCCTTCCTCCCTCTGTGGATTTATGACGTCTTGTAGAATCATACGTGATTATTTCCTCCATCATCAAACTCTTTCTCCCACAGAATTTGCTGAGGTCTACAGAAGTTCTCAGTAAGGCCTTTCCTGCAGTTAACAGTTTTTAATCTTCCACCATTGCTTTGCCCACAAAAACTAAGGACATGCTGTGACATCTCCTTCAGCCAGGACACAACGTCCCAGCACCTCTTCCCAAGGACTCATTTTTATTGAATTTGGAGACACAGAAAAAGATTTCCAACTTTATGTTAACTCAAATGAAACTACTGAGCCACAGCTTAAAAAACAAAGCTGAAGAAAGGACAATCTGACTGAGTGTGCTCCTGTATGAAAGCAAATTGTTGGCAGCAAATTATTATAAAGAAGTAAATCAGCCACAGCGCTATGTAATAGACCACCCTCAGGCAAATTCATCATCTCTCCAGTGCTAGGATGCCTTTGCAGAACTACATAAAAAACAAGGTGAGCACTAAAAATCACATGCAAGGCCCCATCATCCCTCTTCTCTATCCAAAGGAAGGTAAAGAAAGATGCAGAGGGATTTTATAAATAGGCAATGGGGTTTTAAACCTTAAAAAAAATAGCAAAGAGCAAACTATGCATGATTTGCACTTTAAGAATGAATAACACATTTTAGATTTTCAGTACACATCATCATTTAAATAAGGGAACTATACTTGCCTTGTATTTTGGCACACCAAACTATTTTAAAATTTATTATTTTAAAAAAGTAACAATACTCTCATTAAGCGCTCCCGCAGAGCTCCCTGGCTCACTGCAAAGTTACAGATGGTAGAAATGAAGCATTCAACCAACTGCTTGTGCCAAATTACTCATAAGTAAAATATTATACAAGGGGACACTGAATCACGTTATTCATGAGACCTGTATTTACAGAGGATCAGTTACAACACACTTCTCCTTGTTGACATGGTACACTTTTCCAGCATGAATTGCTCTTTAACCAGCTAAAACAGAGAAGACTCAACTAATCCTACATAAACCAGCCATTACAGTGCCTCTCCAGTGCAGCTTCAAGTCAACTACTTTACACTTAACACATTTACTGCCAAAGAGTTTACCAGGTTGAATTACCGTATCAAGAACAACTTGTTCAGTTCTTGTACAGGAAAAGTTTAGGGAATTCTTATCTCCCCTCAGGAGTCAACCCAGCTAATTGCATACATGGAGATAAACAAGGAAAGAATGAGGAAAGGCAAGGCAGTTTCATTTTTATAGCAGCTGGCATTTTATGAGTGAGGCTGTAAGACCTTCCTGCTACCCTTGCCAAATCAACAGCAAGAATTAGAGAGTAAAAGCGAAATTGTTTGAAACAGAAACAAGCGTAACTTCCCCGTAGAACTATACTGCACTACTCTCACATTTCAAATTATTCTTAAACTTATTTTAACATGAAAGCTTAAAAGGATATACGCTTAAACGCAAGAGACTTCCACCAGCTAATGCTGCAGCTTCAGAGTGAGAAAGAATAGCTTCCTATTATTCCTAAAAGAAGTGATTATTATTTTAGTTCGTTTTAATAGCAGTAGCAAGTTTAGCAACTACACCACAATTGATTTATGATGTCTACCCAAAAGTATTTGGCATTATAAGCGGTGGTTGCACTGTGTACACAAGGCTGTCAGATGATGTTAGATGTAGTGCCTGGACTCCAGAGATACCCCAGCTTCAGAAATAGATGTTAACATTCAGTCATGATGACAGAACCAGCAACAAAGTCCTCTGAGTAAACACTACACTTAAAGATATCTCACGGGGTCAAAATTCACCTCCAGGAAAACTGACTTTTTAGAAAGCAAGTTGCCCTATGATTTTTTAATTTAATAACTCCTGGTTTCCTACAGGTTTTGGTCCCACATCCTGAACCTCTGCTTTCATTACTGCCTGCCCATCAGACCAGTTGAGGGGCAACACCACAAACAAGAGCTGGTTCCAATACACCAACTGACAAGAAAGAACGGAACTACTAGCTCAGAACAGCTTTGTGTGTTTCAATAATAGAATAACAGAATCATAGAATCATCCAGGCTGGAAGGGACCTCCAAAGGTCATCTAGTCCGACCTCCTCGCAGTCGCAGAGAAATCCCCAAGTAGCCCAGGGCCTTATCGAGCCTCACCTTGAATATCTCTACGGAAGGGGCCTCAACCACCTCCCTGGGCATCCTGTTCCCGTGTTCCACCACCCTCAGAATAAAGAAATTTTCCCTAACATCCAATCTAAATCTACTCTTCTCCAGCTTAAACCCATTGCCCCTCGTCCTGCCACTGCAGGCCTTTGTAAACAGACCCTCCCCAGCTCTCCTAGAGCTCCCTTCAGATCCTGGAAGGCTGCTATCAGGTCTCCCCAGAGCCTCCTCTTCAGGCTGAACAACCCCAGCTCCCTCAGCCTATCTTCGTAGCAGAGGTGCTCCAGCCTCCTGATCATATCCCCGTTCAATAATCCCTATTCTTTACACAGCCCGGCCAACACTCTGTGTAAAACAAAGGCGGGCGCAGAGACCTACAGGCCCAAAACCGCTGAAGGCGAGCCCGGTGCGGAGACCCCAAGCCCCCATCCCCGTCAACCACGGGGGGCCATCGCACGCCGCGTTGTGCTCACCAGAAGCCTCCTGTCCGTGTGCCGCCAGGGCCCAGCCGCAGAGCAGCAGGAGACAGAGAGCTCGGCCGGCCGGGGCCTCCCTCACAGCAGCGGCCGCCATCTTCCCGGGCGCCCCCCCGCGCCTCCGGCACGACGTGGCCACGGCACCGCCCCCCGTCGCGGCGCGACGCCTGCGCCGAAACCCTCCGCGCCGCCGGTGAAGCGGCTGCGTCTGCGTCTGCGAGGGGGCGGGAAGGCGGAGGGAGGCGATGAGGGCCTGAGGGGAGATAGGGAGAACGGGCTGGGCCCCAGAGAACGGCGTCCAGCAAGCTCGAAACGCGTCCAGTACCCTGTCAGAAAGGGTTTTTTTTCCTAATTCCTTCAGAGGTTGGCGTTAGGGGTGAGCTCTCCGCACAGAGCCGCAGCTTTGTGACTGTTCATCGGTGATAAATGCATGACTAGGCCTTGCGCTGCACCACTTAAACACCTTTTGCAAAATTTGATAGATCTATGGGGAAAAAAAACCTCCATGCATTCCCCTTCGCACTCTCTGTGAGGTGATGCAAACCCTCAGAACACCGGAAAACAAAGCTGATCACCAGAGAACAAATTCCAGAACATAGATTCCTCAGGCACAAGGAAAAAGCAAGAATAAGGAGCCCAAAAGCCTAACAGGGCCACAGAACGCGAACCCTGCGGGGCGTACAGGAACATAAACTAATTTTGAGCCTCTGCAAAGTTAACCTTGAGCTGGCTGTGTGCAGTTTGCTTGGTAAAATACAGAAGAGGACTGCTTCCCCCAGGAGTGTTAAGTAATAACTGAAGATAAGACATACCAGGAAATAATTGGGAGTAGCCTGGGGTAGGAGGGAGGGCAGTGACCTTACGCAATGTGCAGGCTGGGGCTGAGGAGGATCTCCCAATCTCGCCGTGTCGTTAAACATCCTGTGCCACAGCCTCTCACCATCTCCACCCCATTGCTTATACAGGGAAAAAAAAAAAAGGAAAAAAAAAAAGACAAGTTTTAGCGAAAAGCTGCTGAAGTTTATCCCAACAGATAACCGTTCCTTGATCCCACCTATTTGCTTATAGAAAGGATTTCGAACTTAGCGAATTCTGCAATGAAAGAAAGATAAACAAGTGACCTCACCTTGTTTCTCCATGAGCTAAACACGTGAACATATGTAGTTGCCAGGGCTTAGTGAACCACGTCTGGTAAACCTACTCAGGATTTTTTTTGTGATACAAATTCCTAGAATGGTTAGAGCTGGAAGGGACCTTCAAGATCATCCAGTTCCAACCCCCTTGCCCTGGGCAGGGACNCTCTAATTATCTTCATGCCCTCCACTGATCCATGTCCTTTCTCTGTTGAGGGCTCCGGAGCTGGACACAGGACTCCAGGTGGGGTCTCACCAGAGCAGAGTACAGGGGGAGAATCACCTCCCTGGCCCTGCTGGCTACGCTTCTTTTGATGCAGCCCAGGATGGGGTTGGTTTCTGGGCTGCCAGCGCGCACTGCCGGCTCATGTTGAGCTTCTCATCCAGGAGCACTCCCAAGTCCTTCTCCTCAGGGCTGCTCTCCAGTCATTCTCCGCCCAACCTGTATTTGTGCCTGGGATTGCCATGTCCCAGGTGCAGGACTCTGAACTTGGCTTGGGTGTACTTCATGGGGTTTACAGGAAGCCACCTCTCAACCACCAAAATATGCGCAAAGGTGTTGCCAGTCTCTTCCTGCAGCCCATAATCAATGTGAAATTGATTTCAATCAAGATAAAGTAAAAAGTGATGTTTCAATATTTTATTCAAGTTGGGTTTGGGTTTTTTTTTTTAATCCATTTTTAGTAGTGTCAAGTACAGCATTTTGGGGTCTAGTTCCACACAAAATGGAAGACTCTCTAAAAATGTACCCATCGAGTTGCTAAAAAAAAGTGGTCGTAAAACAAAAGTCCATTTTCGATTCAGTGATGCAACTGTGTGATTGCAGTTTACAAAGACTCTTCCCTGATTATGGCCCTGTCTGACAAACTTTCCAGTCAGTGCGAGGGAAAGGAACCACAACACGGGACAGGTAGAATTGGCTGAGTCACATCAAACCTCCTCTGCAACGGACCTACACAAGGTGGACAACCTAAAGCATCCTGGAGACAGCTGTGGTTTTAAGTTAATGAAAAAAAGAAAAAGAAAAAAAAATTTTTTTTTAAAAAATCCCTTTTTCATACTAGTTTGTACATTCTATAGTGAATCAAAACATTAAGCATCAGAACATTTTGCTTGTGGAATCAACAGTGCAAAATAGTGGTCAGCGATTCTTAACCTCTCAGGTTTTATATCCCATTAACATATTCCTTGTGCAGTCAGTAAAGGTAATCAATACCTTCTTACCTCCTGTCATGTGGCAGCTGACAGATGTGATGGGCAATCACATTCCAAAAAAAAACCAGGGAAAAAAAAAAGCAGCCTGGAATTAGGAAAATTTGTTTATGCTTTTGTCTCCACTTCTTTAACAACATCATTTTTAAAGCTTCGCTGTCTTTAACCAGGACTAGCAGGACTGATACTGAGCAATACTTGCATCCCGGACATTAAACATTGAAAGGTACACTATATTCTGAAGGTAGCTATGCTGTATTTTCCAGTTGATGATTGCAGAATCACTCCTTATGCTTCAAATTCCAGTCCTAGACCCAATTTGTGACCACCTGCGTTGACATTCTTGCCATCCAACAAAGCTGACAACGTCAGTTTGATACCTGCGAGGTAGAGAAGAGTGAGAGAAAAGACAAGTGTTAAAACTTAGATGTGCTTTATGCTCAGGAAGTGAGGTGTCTGTGTTGCTGCTTTAATTTATTGGGTAGCCAGGTTAAGGTAATTTGGGGGCTAGACTTGGCATTTTAAAACAATTTGCAGATAGGAAATGTTTCTGAATTATGAAAGTTATAATAAACTACGGTGACAGATTCTGCTTTTTATCACTCCAAGTAATTAAAGCTCTGAGTCAGTTCGCTGCTGCTGGTCTGCTGATTAATCTAATTTTAGAGCTCAAGATTATGAAAAATGGGGACTATGATACATACCCACCTTTCCAAACCACTTTAAAAATCTAGGTATGAAAAGGCCCAAGCCCTGTCAACTGTAATATCTCATGTCAATCTGCTTGGTATTCTGGCAGCGGATTTATTAGGCTA
Organism: Thinocorus orbignyianus; assembly: GCA_013400375.1. NCBI lineage: Eukaryota > Metazoa > Chordata > Aves > Ciconiiformes > Thinocoridae > Thinocorus > Thinocorus orbignyianus. Next base: position 77,426 of record VXBW01002449.1, read on the forward strand.
CATTAAAACCAATTTCACAGCAGTAACATTGTCCCAGGGGACCTTGAGAAAGTCACATTTTCAAACAAAATAAACTCAGTAACAGGAATCCTCTGAAAGGCTGAAACCCCCCACATTTACTTATCTGCAAAACGCCTAATTGTAGGTTCTATCAACATTAAAAAGCGCCTGACTGGTCAGTGGCTGGTGGTCTCTAATAATTCTGCTTCCAGCAGACATCCCCAATTAACAGAGGAGTCCCTGGAAAAGTTCATCACTGGGGCTGCCGCAAAACATTTCATGTTTTGTCACCAAAAAAAAAACAACACCCCAAACGTCTGATATTTCCAGACTAAAGTATCACTTATTTCATGTCTGACTTTCTTCTGCATAGACTTACCTGGCTTTAAAGTCTGAGTGTATCCTAATCCGATCAGACTGGAGTTGTTCACTTTAGCCTTAAAGGGGGGAAAAAATACTGTATGTAAATAATTCAGTGTCTTTCTTTGAAGTCTTTCTTACTTCAAAATTAAATAATGCCTTTTAAGCAGGTAAAGGATTTAATCTTTTAAATAAATAACTAAATAAATAATCTAGAATTAATTTTGCCTCAAAATTAAAATCTCAGAACAGTGGCCAATAATGCAACGAAACATTCTGCGTCACTTTTAAGGAAAATCCAAAAGTAGTGCCAAGACAAACCAAGACAAACACAGATATATGTGCCAACTATATAAAACTGCATCAAAGGTGCTCTTTACTGATGTAAAACTTCACGTTTCCCTTCCAGGAGCATATTTTCAATCCCATATAAATGCAGACGCGCAGCACTCACGGAAAAAGAGGCGTCTGGGTCAATCTGGTATTTGGCGGCGATTCCAAAGCGGGTGTTGCTGTTCCCGGCTGTCCAGGCGAGGTTCACAGCCGTTTCCAGTTTCTCATTCACCTTCTGGTAAATGGAGCCTCCAAATTCCGTTCCATCATTGCTGGAAGAAACACATTTACTCTACTTTTAAACTGCACCCCAAAACAATCATCTTGGTTTTTCTGGTAGTATTTCTATTTGCAGAACATTCGTTTACACCTCATTTAATCTCTCTGCAACAACTAACGTAGAGGCATTAGGCCAGATTGGTTATAAAGTCATTTTTAAATGCTCTAATCCATTGATGGTTACTGTATTTCAACGAACAATCTATGAAACTGAAAAAAAAAAGCCATGACAAACTATCAAAAATAGACTAATGATGACAGCTTCCAATTTTCCCTTCTCTCTAGATAGGGGTATTGTGGAATTAAGAGATTTATTCTTATCTGCATGTCTCTGCAATAGTTATTTTCCCAGGCACAGCTCTCCCTGCTGCCCTGGAAGGGCTGTACCCCCATCACTGAGCCCAAGAGCCGCCTCAGCAGCAAGTTTTTACCAGGTGAACTGCAGCAGAAGCAAAGATGCCAATTTAACATCCAAGTCTTTCTGCTTTTGCAAATAAATACCATTTGCAAAATGTCCTTATGGCACAGCTGTACCTTCAGTGATTAAAAGAAGGGGCAGATTGGGACTCTTTCTGCTTTTACCCCTTTGCTCTGCTGTTCCTCTGTTCATACCAGTTGGAAACAAATGGTAGCAAAATGCCAATTTGAAAGTTGAAGCCATAGCAGCAGCCTTTGAAATGGTTCGACCAATTCTTCCAGAAAAAATAAACAAACAGCTATGACACTTAACTTCAAACAAACCTGAAACTCACATAAAGCTGCATGTGCTTGGCTCTCAAGAACAGGAGGGATTAAAAAGGAGCAAGGAGAACCAGCTGCTTACACAGACAGGTTCTGTGCACGATTCCCTCCCTCTCAGCTCTATCCTGGCCTTCAACATCGGGGGGGATGAAAGGGGGCTGGGGGCAGTCTTAGCTATGCTTAAAAGAACGAGGAAAGTCATATTTAAAACTAGAATCCAGCCCTACCTCCCTTTAGTTATTATATACTATTAGAAAATAATGATTAAAACCTCGAACTGGCTTTTAATTCCAATGGTAATAATAACACTTTTCAGCTGTAGATTTAAAAAAAAAATCAGATGTAAATTAAAAAAACATTATTGAAAATTAATATATTAAGCCACTACTAAGGAAAATCATTTGCTAAAGTCCCCAGTTGCTGTCTGTAATGCCAGGAGGAAAAGGTGACACTTCGAGCCCCACCTTCTGAAGTTATCAGCGCTCTCCCAGCTTCCCCGGGGGAAACTGAACCCTCTAGATACAACCACCCAGCCGTGGGAGTCCTCCCCACAACGGTGTCTGGGATTATAGAAAAATTCTGACACGTTTCAAAGCTGTAATACGTCAATACCTAACTTGCCTATTAATATTGATAAAGAAGATTTCTGTTTGCATCGTGCATTTACGGGTTTGCCTGTGAACTGGTAGAAGGTGAATATTAAATAAGCAAAGCAGGCGTCCTCCTGAAGATGATTTTATAGAGTGATGGCAACCTCAGAATCCTCTGGATTCCAAGAAGGAGTACAGATCTGAGCTCTTAGAAAGTCATTTTCTGCTGTTGCTTTAATTAAGAACAATAATAATTACAGCATTTTATAGCAAAGCAAATAATACAATGATTTGAACTGCTCTAAGATGAATTTCACTGTGCTTGAAGGAGTAACTCCTGGCGAGGGAGTAACGGAGGACCCTGTGCGTTGCTTTGATGAGTTTTCTGGATGCGTTTTGGGGCTTTGGGAATCCTTCAAACATGCTGGGCTGGGGATGTTCCACTGTTCTGTGTGACAGTTAGAGCTTCCTAAACCAGATGTCTGCCAAACAGCATGAAAGTGGGAAGAAAAGCTTTGAAGAGGCAGCCCCAGGAGAGCAGAACAGTTGTTCATCCCCCAGAGGGGAACAGCCTGCAATGGCCCTGCTACATCCAAAATATCCAATTACCTCTGGGAAGGGAAGGGGAGGGGGCGGGGGGATGGATTAGGGATTGTCTAATCTTAAGAATTGCTTTTTTAAGAGGAGCAGCAGACAGAGAAATTAGGGTTTTCTTGGAATTTAGTCCTGGCTTCTCACTGCTCATGCACTCAGAAAGCACAGCTGCTTGTGTAAAGAGATTATTAGGAGTTAAAAAAATAAAACAAACTTTTATACTATATCCCTTCCAGGACTAAACCCAGTCCCTGTCTCTTCCACTGTCTGTTCTTCTTCTTCATCATCCTCCGATTAACTCTTTCCCCTGCAGATCAAACCACCACTTTCTTAGCTTTTGACACGTGCAGAAGGCAGGCGTTGCTTTTATTTCAGCTTTCACAAAGAATATTTTTAGAAAAATATTGTTTTATAAAACAATAAACGTTTTATAAAACCCACTTGTTTTATTATTCCACTCCTAGATTCTAATAAACCTTAGGTGTTTGAAAGATAGACACTGGATGCTGGGATGCTCAGTGAGTTCAAGTTCCTTCTGTCACGTACTCCCTCACTCACAGAATTCAAAGAAAAGTGAATGCAGCTTAAAAAAAAAAAAAAAAAAAAAAAAAAAAAAAAGAATAAAAACCCCAACAATTTGCCATCTAGAATAAATAATTTCAAGTCCACCATTGCCTCTTCCACCGCTGCTGAAACTTCATCCCTTAAATTGTTCCAGTAAGCAGCAAAATCCTTTCAAATTCTTTTTTAACGCCTGCCTGCCAATACTTACACATTAGTATGAAGCTGGAATTCATCGGTCTTGTAGCCAACGGCAAAGTTGCTCTGGGTTACTCTGGACTTGGCTGTCTCAAAAGTCATTTGGTAGCCCGCCAGCCACCCGTCGTAGCCAAGCACCAGGGCTCCACGTATTGAAGGGCCGGCGATATCGAAATCCATGTCGCAGCCCAGGTTGATGTGGTCCCTTTTGTAGCCTGTCTTAACTTTAGCACTCTTCTTCCTGAAGAGAGAAGGAAAGAATCTCATCTCTTCGAAAAGCTCAGAGGTTTCTTTGAAGAAAATGTATTCACACCTGGGGGACCACCTGAAATGTCACCTCCTTACCTTTCCCATCTGCAAACCCCTTAATTCTGCTACAGGTGACCAGACTGGTGGGAGCTTTGAGCAACCTGGTCTGGTGGGAGGTGTCCCTGCCCATGGCAGGGGAGTTGGAACTGGATGATCTTGAAGGTCCCTCCCAACCCAAACCATTCTATGATACAGTGAATTATTTGCAATCAAGCAATAAACTGCAGTTTATTGGAAAGCAGCAGCACCATGAGCCGGACTGGAGGTGACAAAACCAAATCCTCATCTCCAACTGACCTGATGGTTGGGGAAGTTTGGGAGATGCAGCCAAGGAGTTGAAACTAGCAGTTTACAGGTTTGCCATAGTAGTTGGCCTGTCCCAAACAAACAATTTTTAGACAATCCTCGTGAACGGGGTAATTTCATGTAAAATCACTGCATTCCCTCAGGCTTCCTGAGGGAACATCTCTGCTCTAAGGAAGTTGCCTGCTCCGGTGGCTCAGACACCCTGCTCTCACTTCTTTGGACACTTTATGAAGTTTATTGATTACAGCCGCTGGGAAGCTGCCAGGTTAACGCAGAAATACACTTTCTTAAGTCACTTGTTGCTTTTTATACCCTTGGCCACAACACTGTTTCCTTGGGTGTCCTTAGGTCGGTTTACACCCAGGGTGCAGACCCTCAACAAGGCAACAGCCTTACAGCTGCTACGTTCAGCTACTCTTATTGAAAAGGGTTTTTCTTCTCCCTTTGCCTTCCAAGAATCTTCTGTCTCTGATCAAATCTTTTACTGAAATCTTCCTGGAAAAGACAGGCTCATTTGAAATTTCAAATCAACCTTTCACTTCAGCTAACAAAAACAGTCTCCAAGAACTCTTCCCGTGCTGTATCAGACCCACGTAGAAATTGCTCTCTTTTTTAGCATATCTATTTCAGACTCGGGAATTTCTTGTGCAATGCAAAACCCAAGAATAAAGAGCAGGAGTGCCAAAAGCTCAGCATTAGCTCATCTGCACCTCCTGTAAAAGTCAGCCTCTCCCACCGATGTTGACAGGGACAGAGGCAAATTAACACCAAGTGCTCCTAAAAATGACTTTTCCTGTTGAAAGAGGCATCACAGCCCTAAGTAGGAAGGAAGGGGGCGAAGATGCCCCACATTCAGACGTGATGCCTCCCTGTCAACCTAAACCAGGTCACACCAGGGTTGAACCTCACTCCCTTTCTTCCCGTTATAATACTCTTCCCTCAAGGCAATCACTGTAGCTCAGTGCTGGGGTTTGAGGAACCCACGACAATTTAGTGTCGTTTAGACAATTATTTCTATCACCCAATGACCCCACTCCAGCTGGGAAGGGGAATTAGGAAAAACATGGAAACCCAAGGGGTGAAATATTTAAGATTTTGATATTTAAGATATTGAAGATTTAAGACAATAAGATGAGATAATTAACATTAATTACACTAAAGAACGAATAATGATCCCAACACCAATATAAAATACCCAAGGACTATCCCCAGTCCATTCCATCATGGAAAGCTGTGCTCTCCCAACAGGGACAAGCAGTGTGGGACCCTGTGAGTGCTGTGGATTCGGAAGAAAGGGAAGGGCTCAAGGCTTTGGTGTCAGGGCAAGGAGTTCTCAGGATGGTGGCCATCAAGGGATAAATTTCCTAATTTCTATTGAATGTGATGTTCATGGTATGAAATAATCCTGTTGGCAGCCTGGGTCTTGCTCGTCCTCATCCCCACACCTGGTGAGCTCAAAAACACCAAGACCTTGAAACTCATGTACAATAATAACTGGCTATAAAGTAAATATTTTCCCACAGGAAAGTCTTCAAAAAGTGTGGTTTTCCCAAGCATTAGAAGAGAAATTACTCCTGTGTCACTCAAACCAGGCCACTCAGATACTATCGTGTCTGTGAAGCACATGAGAAATAGCTAGAAAGCTACAACATGTCATTCTCCTACAATTTTTTTTTCCTCTTTTAGTTCTTTAAAAATCCTACCAGTTAAGAAATAATCACCAAACAACACTACAAATTTTTCTGGTTAACAAATATAAAAAACCCCACCTAGTTAATTTAGAATTTGGAGTGGACTGGAATTAGTTGACAGTGCGGGACAAGGCAGAACCTCCATGGGGACTATAACCCTGGTGCTGCTCTGGGAACCTGATGTGCAGGGTATTTTGCCTCACTGACAGCGCTGCTTGCAAAAAAGATAATCGGGGAGGGGAAATAAACCAACATTTAGACCTACAGCTGCTGCTTAATCCCTCTGGCCCACATAAAATGTGGCGTCCAATTGCCGTGGCACAAATACTCCTCCTCCACTGCCACGGCACACTGTGGCCGGTAAGAATTCAGATGATAAATTCAGCTTGGGAGAAAAGCCCAATTACTCCGTCAACCAATTAGAGCCGTGGCCAACTGGCTCCCAGAGCTCGTTAAGCTTTGCATTACAGCTGACTTGTTTGGTGCTTTTATTCAGACAGTAGCTCATCCTCTGACATGGCCGGAATTAAGCAACAGGAGTGCAAATAAATGCCCTTTTCTTCCCATTCGAATTCTGACTCTTAATTTTCAAGCTGGCATATTGAAAAGTTTGCTTTCTGCAGTTTAGGATTAAAAAAGGGATTGGTAATAGGAAGATTTAAATCAGATGTACATGATTTCATCATTCACAGGCTGATTATTAACTGTCTCGATGTCTGAGGGCAGAAGGGGTAAAGAAGCAAGATAGTATTCCCCAAAACTGAAATAAAAAATGCCTTCTTTTGTCACTTAAGCTTACTCACTTCTTACCCAGTGTTAGGAGAGAAGGAGGAGTCAAAGGTCAGCTTCAGGCCACGTGCAAGCTGAACAGAAAAGAAATTCACGAGTTGGATTTCTCATTAGAGATTGCCAGAAGTTCATTTGCAAACTGCATCTTTTGAGCCAAAAAAAATTTACCTGATCTTCCAGAGTGATCTCGGTGCCTAGCGTGTTGTCAGTGTTCCACTTCTCCGTGAACATCAAGCCATATTCCACCCATTTGTATTTTGTTTCCAAACTACCACTAACTTTGCTGGTTTCTGAGTTTGCTGAACCTGAGCTTGTAAATTCCTAAAAGGGGAAAAAAAATACATATATACACATTATATATATATATATTATATATATATATTTGCATGGAGGCAAATACTTGTAGAATGTATTAGTCATTATAATTTGGGATATTATTCAATAACTGCAGAGTTCGCAGAAGAGTCTCATACACTACACAGAGATTATAAATGCAAAGTAACTGGCAAGGTAGTCATATATCTGAAAAACACTAAGGGCAGAGTAAGGGATTCTACTTTTAAAAAGAAATCTACAGTAACCACAAGAACACTGCAAGGTTTGGGATTTCAGTGTCTTTCCAAACTCACCAGTCCGTTTTCAGATTTTGTTTTCAAATCAAGTTTTATTAACCCAAAACCTAGAAGATGGGTAAAAAAAAATAATTAAGAATTATATATATGTTAGTTTGAAAAGCATTTCTGATTATTTCTTAAACTTCCTTCTAAATCTCCTGTGAACTATTAAAATATAAACCAATATAAAAGAAAATATATAAAAATATCTATCAAGCCACGGGTTTCTATGAAGTAGATGATGCAGCTCGTGCTCACTTCAGATAGGACTTGACTGATTAATCCTCCTGACCTTAGCAACAGAATTGGGACCAAATTAGGTAATAATTAGCATCATTTGGTTCAGAAGCAAACTACTGCCATCAGTGATCCTATTCCTGATAGGAGGACACGGTCAAAAACACGTCACAGCATGTTATTTTAAAACAGATGACACTCCTTTGGGGGACAGGAAGAATTTTATCAAAATAAAGTTCCTCTCCCTTCCCAGCCAGCAAGGGCAATGTGAAGCTAGAGCAGGAATTCTCTGGATTCTAAGGGAAATTATTGGAATATCTCTTAGAGAAGAGCAATAAAATCCTAACGTTTTCAGAAATGGGGTAGACGGCAAAAGACCACGTTTATTTTGGCTTTACTTACCATATCCCTTGGTGAAAATATCTCTGGCAGACTTGCCTAGATCAGCATAAGCAGGTGGAACAGCCATTTTCTGGAAAAACAGACACACAAAAAAAAGGGAAATTACAATGTTACAATGTTCAGAAACTTACTTAATTCATTTACGCAACAAGAAATTTCAGCCCCTGTTAGTTTCTATCCACCACCTATCAAATACAGCCAGAAGAAAGCAGCGACAGAAAACACCTGATTTGATTGTGCTCGTTAGCCAGCAGCAGCCATCGCCATACATTTGCCATCAAGGACGAGAGGCAGGCTGCAGAACAAATACATATTTTAAAAAATAACAAATAAACTGCCTGCGCCTTTCCAAAGAGTGAACTGTTGTTCTCTTATCAGTATGAATCATGCATGAATGAGTGACTTCTTTTAAAACCGTTTCTCGGAAACCTCTCTTCTGTTTCTGGCAATGGGTCCAGGCACTGGGATGCAAAGAATTAGGACCCTGGACTCCCAGTGAGGAGCTCTTAACTGGGAGAGGAGCAGCATCAGGCGCATCTCTCCCCCCTCATTCACAGCAGCAAATGGGTATCATTTATGTCAGCAAAACTGATATCCAGTTGTTTTTCATCAACAGATTTCTAAGACTGTTTGTGTTCATCAACTGGGAAAAAAAAAATAAAAATCA